>JAQZBX010049530.1:0-19900 GCA_029593785.1 Cabassous unicinctus
CATAAATTCATCCATAGAGTACAAACTATGGTATTCAGTATAATCACATATTTGTGCTTTCATCACTCCAATCATTCCCAGAGCACTTTCATTACTCCAATAATAATAAAAAACAAGAAACAAACAAGGAAAACTCATCCCCTCTCAATCTCTCTTTGCCTCACCTGCTGAACATAGCTGCTATTCTTTTTTCTTCTCTCTAGCATTTTTGTATTTATATTTTGTAAAAGCAGTCTTATATATGCAATATCACCCATATTCGTGTTTTACATGAGGTTTTATTATCCTATACAACCCCATGTTACAATTTTTAGCTTTCCTTCTAATAATATACATGATCTTAGACTTTCCCTTTCAACCATTCTCATACCCATATAATAGATCTGCTAGTTACAAACAACATGATATGCTTTAGCCATGTTATTTATTTTTCCTTTCAAGCTGCAGGACTCCCTTTAGTATCTCTAGTAATTCTGGTCTTTGGATAACATATTCTACCAGATTATGTTTGTCTGTGAAGACTTTGAACTCACCCTCAGTTTTGAAGGACAGTTTTACGGAATACAAAATTCCTGGCTGGCATTTTTTCTCTTTAAGTACCTTAAATACATCATACCACTTTCTGCTTGCCCCCAAGGTTTTTGATGAGAGGTCGGCACATAATCTTATTGAGTTTCCCAGCTATGTGATGCTTTGCTTTTCTCTTGCTGCTTTCAGAATCTTCCCTTTATCTCTGATATTTGTCATTCTGAATAGTAGGTGTCTTGGGGCAGGTCTATTTAAATTTATTCTGTTTGGGGTGTGTCTTTTTTGGATAATAATATGTATGTCCTTCATAATGGTTGGGAAGTTATTGGTTATTATTTCCTCAAATTTTCTTTTTGTCCCTTTTCCATGCTCTCCTCCTTCTGGGAAACCAATAACGCAAATGTTTATTATGCATTTTGCATTGTTATTCGTTCCCTGAGGCTCTGTTCCATTTTTTCCATTCTTTTTTCTTTCTGTTCTGTCTTTTCCAGTTCAGATATTCTGCCTTCACAATCACTAATTCCATCTTTGAGTAATTCAGATCTCCTTTTATGTGCCTCTAATGTATTTTTAATCTAATCCATCATGTCTTTCATTCCCATAAGGTCTGTTACTTTTCTTTGCAGGCTTTCAAATCATTCTTTATGCTATCCTAGTGTCTTCTTAATATCTTTTATTTCTTTAGCCATATTTTGTTTAAATTCTTTGAAGTGATAAAGCAGAGTTGTATGATTATCACCGATTTATTGTATTAAGTCCTGTATCTCTTCAGGATATTTGGTAACTTCTTTTGACTGGGCCATCTCTGCCTGTTTCCTAGTATGACTTGTAATTTTTTGTTGATATCTAGGCATCAGAATATGTTCTTAAATTTCCTCTGACAGCCAATTCCTCTCTCTATTGCCTATTATGTTTTTCCCCCATAGCTCTTCTTTGATATTTGGTTCAATTTATTCTAGGTCTTTAAAATTACCCAGTTAAGTTATGAAAATTGGTCCAAGGACTCACTAGAGGGGCATAGGTTTTCTCCTAGTGGTACGATACAAAGAGAACCAAGTTTTTATCCATGCAATGTCCAGACTGGCCAGCAGATGATATGCATCAGTACACCTCTCCAAAGACCTATTTCAGTTTGGGCTTTCCTGTGTTCCTGTCTTGATCACCAGAGCAAAGTTTCAAAGCAGGTTCTGCTGGCCCAATTCACTGAAGAGAAGCACCCCAACTCCCCTTCCATTTAGTTTTTCTTTTTAATGAGGGACAAATGAAGGTTATTTTAACATTTCATTGTCTAAATTTCCTACCACCAACCCCCCCTTCTTTTAATTTTTAATTAAAAAAAAAACAAAACGATATTTAGATTATATAAATGTTACACAAAAAATATAGGGATTCCCATACACCCTACCTTGCACACCTCCCACAACCTCCCACATAAACATCCTTCATGATCCCCCTCCCTTTTCCCTTGAAACAACTGAGAGGGAGGATGATGTCTGTTCCCCTCTCAATTGGCTACAGGGAGCCAGGGGTTTTGTCTGATCTATTTGTCCCATAAGTTGTCTCAATCACAAATGAATCACATCTTTTTTAATACTTCATTTGCTTAGTTGTTAGATTTGCTGCATAGATAAAACCCATTATCCTCATGTTGGGTAATTTCTCTCCATCTTTACCAATGCTGCCTTCTTTTCCCTCCAGTTTATACCTCTTACCCCACATTTCATTGTGACCAAGTTGGCACATGCAACCATTAGCAGTCAGTTTGATTTCTGGTGAATAATCATTGACTCTTTTGTACTTCTCATGTTCTCAGGTCCGCCTGAGACTCAGTGGCTTCCCTCTGCTTCTCCTTGCACAGACATGGATAACATTAACTGTTGATGGCTATTTGTACTTTGTCTTATTTCTTGCATTTTGGAAATTCTTCATAATGCCTTACCTTCTGTTTTGATGGGGAATGTCATATTCTTTTTTGTTGTTAAATTCCCTCTTTTTTTGTGATGGAATTCTTAAACTCTGCCACCATTTCTGCTAATTTCTCAGAATTCATCCTTCATCCTTGAAAGATAGTTATGTTTGTTAAACAGTTTTAATTCAAATTTTACATATTGCTAGCATTTTTTAAGATAGGCCAGTAAAAAGAATTAATTGAGAAATGGGGGGAAGAACAAAGCTTGTTGAGAAATGGGACAGAAGGGGAGAAATATGCACTGAGATATAATGCGGTCTCCTCTAGGCAGAGAGTGCGAGATTTGGCTTGTGTGTTTACCTTTTAAACTATTAATTATTCCTCCCCTTGCTAATGCTCAGGGAGGGGCCCAACTGTTTGCTGTCCTGACTGATTACCCCACCCATCAGTCCCCAGGAGGCCCAATGTTGAGGCCCGTTTTGAGCATATCTGGGGCTTTCCCTCTTGTTCCACTTGAGATTCTGAACTCCAGGATCTGAGCCTTCTTCTCAGGAGGTTTCCAGTGGGGTCTCAGGGCCATGTAGTCTGTTGGCCATGTTGTCTGTTGGCCATGTTGTCTGCTGGGCCAGCTACCTTCACTCTTTCACTATACTAACTTACCTCAACTAAATCTCAGAGAGTTCATGCCCTTATTCTTAAGGGGGTACTGGGAGAGTTGAAGGTCATTCTTCTGTAGCTACTTCCTGCTGGTTAAGGCAATAATCTCTGCCTGACAGGGTGTAAACCTCTTGGGCTATTCTGTTGTGGTTGGAAGACAGTTCTGGCATCCTGGTTTGATCTGGATGAAATCCCCGCATAAATAAACAAACTTAATTAGAATTTTGAAGATACGTGTTTCCACTGAAAGAATAAAGAAGATGATGGTAAGCAGGTCCAAAAAGGGGTCAGCCATGACATACTAGATCATGAGAGTGAGAAAGGCCAGGTGCCTTCACAACTGCAACCTCCCAAAGTTGATGGGAAACAGCATTCTTCCTTGAGTTTTTTTATGTTGTTGGTTAACTCAGGAGAGATTGTGGTAGACATGCTGAGTTTTGGTATAAACTGCCAACTTCAGTTGCCACTGCAGTGGTTATGCTTAGGACAGCTGGGAGAGGCACAAAGAGAGGCACTGCCTAGACATAAACTCACAAAGACAGGATAGGCACCTGCAGCTCAAAGAGAAATTTATTCATTGATTAGTGCATTAATTAGTATTAACTACTGTGCCTGTATCTCTTCTATTCTATTCTAGATCATATGCAGAAGGATATTTAACATGTTGAAAGTCCTGGTAAATCCAATTCATTTTCTTATTGGTTAATGAATGTACTCATGAGATAAAGAATTGCTTTCTTAAGTATTGTCTTTATTTTGCTTGCCATATGCTTTTCTTTTTCTTGCCTTTATATTTAGCATTTTGAAGAAATCACAGAGTCTTTGATTTTAATTTTTGTGGATGCTTTAGTCTTCTCCTTCACTATTCTTGCTTCCACTATGATGTAACTAGAAATAAATTTTATAATTCATTTTGATTCTTAAAACTGAGGATTTTTTTAAAAACCTTTAAGTGTGCTTATTTTGTAAAAGCTTCATACATGATTGGTATCTCCACTCCATACATACCTTTGGCTGCATTTTGAAGGTAATTTTGACACTTGATCAGGGTAATGGTTTCCTTATTTAGTTTCTTAGTATAAATATGAGCTATATATTTGAATATTAACTTTAAGAATCTTCAGAAGATGGTATGAAGGTGACTTGAATTATCCATATCCTAAGGGTATAACAATTTGGATGGATTTTAATGCTCTTTCTCTCCTTGGGATCCTCATTCTAAGAATATGGAATAATACAAATGCCTAAGTTATATGAGAAAAGGGTTGCAGATATGAATTATTTGGGAAGACATTTGATAATAATTATCAAGTTCCCACCAAGCTCCAACACAAACGAGTTTAGTTTTTTATTCTCTTGGGCATCAGTCAAAATTTTCCAACTCCCTCTTTCAATTGCAGATAAAAACTTTTTGCACATAGCAGAGTACATGACTTTTTGTGTACAACTGGGGCTGTCTCCAGTTCAACTCCTCCAATTAGCCAAGTTGAAAGGCAGTGCCTCAGTGGGGCTCAAGTCCAGTGAAGCACTAAGATTATGGATTAGGCACAACTCCAGGGCTAACTGGTTCTAGTTTGGTCTTTCTAATGTAGTTCCAGTTATAAGTTTAATACTGTTTTGATTTTTCATGGTTTGTTAAAATTTTTGTTGTGGTAGTAGTTTTAGTCCATAGAGAACTTGCTATAAGTTGAGAGCTCAGAAATATTTTTCAAAATGTGCTCACTCTAAATAATCTAGATTGTGATGTTTTCCAGTAGGAGGGCACTTCTCAATGTCTTGTCTTCTTAAATTGTATTTTAATTGTAATTTTAACTATATTAGTCAGCCAAGTCAATCGCAATGAAACCACATGGATGAAAGATATTGCTAATGTGGGAAAATGTGGCAAGTGTGGGCAGTAGAGCATATGGGAGTCCTCTATAAATTCTCTGTAACATTTATGTAACCAAAGTATCTTTTAAAAAACAAAAAAGTGAGGGAAAAAAAAGCCATCAGTATGCTTCCTATGAGAAACTCACCTTAGACCCAGGGATACAAAACAGCTAAAAGTGAAAGGTAAGAAAAAGATACTCCTTGCAAAGAGTAACCAACAAGGAACAGGGATTCCTGTTTTAATATTGGACAAAACAGACTTCAAATGCAAAAAATATTATGAGCTAAAGAAAGCTGTGGGATTCTTCTGATCTTCTATGAAATAGTTTAGAAGCCTGCTCCCCTGCCCATGCAGGGAAGACAGCACTATCAGTTTCTACCATAAACAGAACATTCTTTGTCTGTTCAGTTAATTAGTTAACCAAAACCTTCGCCTCCACCTCATCTTTGACTTAAGTCACTATATGTCTTCATTATCTTTCTGCTTGGATTGCTTGTGATGTTTAACGACCCCTCATATATGTACTGCCTTCCTGCCCCTTCTCAAGGACACCTTGACCTACTGTGAAAAAAATTTTGAATAAAAATTGTGCTGGGGATCAGCTCGAGAGAAGAGCTCCCTTAGCTGTTCTCCCTCTGACCTCTCTCAACCCCTGTGCTCAGAGTAATTTCATTGTGCCGTCATGGGCTCTGCTGGACAGACTCGCACAAGACTTTGCAGGATGGATTCCTGCAAGTGGTAACCCTGCTGTGATTTGGATCAGCAGCACAATCAGAATGTCAAAGCGATGACATTTATCCAGATAACTCATCATCTCAAGGTAGGGGAACAGTATCGCCCACTCGGGATATTTGCCTACATGTCGAAATTCAGTCATGGGTATTATCAATTTCACCATAGGTTCAAGACTCTCAAAAGAGCAAAAAGTTTTTGTTAAAGCAATTCAGCAATTACTAAAGACAGTTAACTGTATGGTAAAGGAAATTCAACTATTCACTTAATTAGAGTTAGTCCAATATTTCTGCCCATGGTTTACTGACGGAGGAAGGTTAGACTTAGAATTATGGGAGCAAGTAGGAATAAATCTAAAAAGAGAATATGAACAGGGAGAGAAAATTCCAGCCTCTGCTCTTATAACCTGGAGCCTAGTAAAAACAGCTTTATGCCTGCTTTACAACCCTTCCTAGCCTGCTGTTCCTCCAGAGGAGTCCCCACCCAAAAGTCCTTTAGCTTTAGACAAAGCAGAAACCCTGCTTCCTCCTCCAACCTCAGTCTTCTTTGAAACTCAGACACCTCACTCTGCTATGGAAAAATGTTAAAAAGAAGCTCTACAGGTAGGAGAATGCCACACTTTCCTGGTGGCTCTCCAAAATGAGCAGCCACAGCATGACTCACTTTCCTATGCAGTCTTTAAAGAGCTGCATAAAAGCATTATTGAACCTAATTCCTTCACTAAGGGGATTTTGGACTCCATTGCTAATAGCTATTAAATGTTCCTCTGGAATTGGAAAGTAATTATAAATACTATTGTTAACCCAGCTCAATTTACTGTTTGGCAACTAGATTATCAAGAAAGCTGCACTCAACAGGCAGAAGTGCTGAATAAAGCCCTTGTCAGTGTAAGTATGCTTATAAGAAAACAGTCTGCCAAAGAGTTAACTAAGATAACAAAAACATTCTGGCAACTGCTCTGCAAACCTCCTAATGCCTACAAGATGATAAGGCTGTGAGCTGATGAGGGCTAATAAAATTAAACCATTGGAAGAATAACAAATCTTAACAACATGAGTGTTCTCTGTTTAGTTTCCATGCTGATTCTGGTTAAGCCTGTATAGCCAAATTAATAAAATCAGTGCAGAATTTCCAAAAAGTCATTATCAAACAAAAACTGAATAATAATAACAAAGAGTAAAAATTATGAGTCAAATTAGTAAGCTTTTGTAAGTATATTATAACTCATTTTATGTTTGTCTGTTCATTGTCAATGTATATTTTAATGCCTCCAGAGAGTAATATTAAAATTCATAATTGAAAATTATTAAAAGAGCTCTTTTCAAATCACCAAAATTAAATAAGCACTTATATTAGTAAAAAAATATGGAAAATAATTTAAAATAATATAAATATCTGTAGCCAAATTAAATCATTATTCTGACAAGTTTGTTTAGTGTTAATGGTAATTATGTTGTGAGAGGATTGCTTGGAAAGAGTTTCCAAAATCATTTTGGTAACTTATGTATGTAAGATATATAGAATGTGTTTATATTATTAAGGAAAAGAAAGTAAATTTGTCCTAGGAAAAAATGTAATTAAAAAAAAATAAAATGTGAGAAAAAACCTGCAGGAATACATAAACTGCAGAAGATGCATGGAAAAGGAATTTTTATGATCAAAGTTATATGAAATTTGATGGGTCTATCTAAAAAGTTTTAAAAGTTTTAGTTTCAAATAGTATACAGATAGAAAGTTTAATTTTTTTCATTTTAAAGTTTCTCAAGCCATTAGTCTGTTTTAGAAGTTTACAAAGTTTTTCTCCTGAATATTCAGTATACAAATAAGAAAGTCTGTTTTATCAAAATAGCTTCTTGTACTTTAACCTTATCATTTCCTTAAAGAAACTAGTCTTATCACTTTTAGAAAAACATAATGTTCAAACCTGCTTTCTCAAAATCAAATCCTGAAAGGTAGCTTTTTATTTCAAATTAGTGCAAAAGATTCGTTCTTTCACCTTGAAAAAAAGTAAAGTAATAAAACAGTTAAGTTTATTTAATATGTTATAGTTTGAATAGAAAGTGTTTAAAATTGTTACAATTTAAGGGGTATTCTGTAACCCTCTGTTTATTAAAGTTATACAACTAGAAGATCCATATGAATACTTAAAGAGTATATAAAATTCCTGAAAATTTAACAATGTTTCAGCATAATAGTAAATAAAAGTATAATGATGTAAATCATAGTTTTAGTTATTTAAAAAAATTTAGTATATGTCACAGAAACAACCTCTCTGCCTGCAAATCAATAGTCGGGTGCTTTAACTCGTGTTCATCTAATTTACCACACCTCTGCTAAAGAAGCAGTTCTATAGCTGCAGAAAGAGAACAGCTATTGGGGGCTGCCAGGGGTAATGCATAACAGTAAATTATTGTAAATTAAAGTAACCCCACTACTGTATGCAGTAGTCCCAAATAGTATTAGTTTGTTACAAAAAAACTTTGTTAATCAGCAAACCAATGCCTTGCTAGTCAGTACTTTTCATATTTCAAGAAAAATAATAAGAACTAAAACAGTGAGCACATCAGATGTGTTTTGCAACAAATGAAAACAGATAAAGTGCATTCCAGAAGGTATTGTGTTCCTCCCTGGGAAAGTTGGCCACTTCCTCAGGGTCTGATGCATAAACCTTGGAATGCACTGCCCAGGGAGTGTTGTGTTCTTTCCTGAGGAGGCTGGGCCCTTCCTCAAGAATTAATACAGTGCTCACAACTTAGTATTTATAGTATCCAGTTCATTAATCCATGAACACAGTAAAAGAGATAGTACCTAGTCAAACCAAATAAAGTCCCACCCTAGGAGAAGGTGCTCTGCACAAGTGTTTTCAATCAAAACTCTAGTATCAGCTACTATTTCAAAACTTCCCAACCAAAAGCTAAATGTTAGTAGGTTTATATGTAAAATTGCTCTATTTATCTATCATTCTATAGCTCTGTTCAATATTAATTTAATCTTTTAATTGATTATAGTATTCTTTTTTCTCACTCTAATTATCAATATAAACTTTTAAACTAGATATACATATTAGCATTTATCTTGTATCTATCAAAGACTGTAGCCAAAAATGAGACAGTTATATTAGTGTGTGCCCCAGTTTGGTAAGCATGTGAATGTATATATACATATTGTAAAAGACTGAAATATAACAATTAAACCCTTGTTTATAAACAATCCTTCACTTATTTTATATTCTTTCAATTATTAAGAAAAGTCCCCTTACTAAACATCAGTGAAAAATCCTGCCACAAGATATGCTCAATAGCCCCACCATGTGTCAATATTATGTCTTTCAGGCTTTATGCCCTACTTGTTTTGCTTTCACACTAGCATGTATTTATCATTACATGAATAATATCCTCATTAGAGCCCCTTCAAAAACACTTTTAATACAACTGTATAAACATCTCCAAAATTCTCTCATCCAAGCCAGTATCCAAATAATCCCTAATAAAATTCAATTAACTCAGCCTTGAAAATATTTAGGATATGTCATACTATCTAAAACAAAGAAACAAAATATGGGGAGTATGGATACCTCCTCTAAAAATACAATAGCCCTAGCACCATATACTTTAAATTTTTAAATAAAAACAACATCTCAGCAGCTGAAAAACATTTCTCCTCTCTTCAGGAGAGTCATCAAATACTAGCTAAAATTCTGTACAAAGAAATGTTAGGTGACGGATCTTAGAAAGGACCCTGTGACCTCATAAAGGGGGGAGAGGGTATGCTTGTGTGCTTACTCCAACAGTACCCTGGTGGCTGCCAGCAAAGAATATGAAACTGTACCATGACCTGTAAAGATCACCCATTCAACCAAATACCACAGATGGAGAGGATAAGGAGGGAAAACAAAGGGAACTCCCAGAAGCAATCATGCTGTAACACTATCCAAACTCAGGGAGTAACTTGGGGAAATCTTAAATAATTAAATCTAAAAACTCCATTAGTACACTAATTACTTTCATTATTTCAGGTATTATCATAGTTGCCACTGCCACCACTATGGCAGTCACCTTAACAGTATCTGTCCAAACTGCTCATGTTGTTAATCAATTTATGACCAATGTTACAGACAAACTTATGACTCAAATTCATACTGATAATAATATTCTTACCAAACCATAGGTAAAAAACAACAAGCTCTGCTTACCAGACAAGATTTACAGTGTGACTAGGAACGTGTTGAAATGTGTGTCACCCTTTTGCCTTGGAATATCTCCCAACTTTCTTGGGAACAAGTTAAAACTCTCCTTGAAGGAGCCTTCTCCTCCCATTTACAGGGAGATGTACTGGCTCTCCAGCAATGCCTTGAACATCAATTACCTCAAATTCAACTCCTTGCTCAGAAAAATGTGTTTCACACACTTAAAGATAATTAACAATGGCTAAATACTTCTAACTGGTTTCATGGCCTAAATATTAGGATTTGGATAATCTCTCTTGCTGAAATAATTCTATTTATTATTTTAATAGCAATTCTCAAGTTGATTTGCAGTGCCCTCTCCCAAGCTCACAGCACCGAACAGAAAATCTTTGCCTTGATCACAGCTCCCTCCCTGCCCCCTGCCTCTGGGTCTCCAGAAGAGAGAAGCTTCAGAGCTATATGGATTAAATATCTTTAATTCTTATACCCTTCCTGCCTCCCCATTTTCCCAACATTTCCCAACTCCTTGTTGACTATAAACCTTATATTTGTGCTGTGTTACTCTGCATAGTGCTTGCCTTACAGTAACCAAATGTAATTTCAGATACTGCATATGTCTACAACATTCAATTCTTCTGGGTATATACCTACTAATGGAATTGCTGGGTCACATGATAGTTCTTTATTTAGCTTTACGGGGAACCACCAAAGTGTCTTCCACCCTGGCTGCAACATTTTACATTGCCAGCAGTAATGAATTAGTATTGATATTTATCCACATCCTCTCAATAACCTATATTTTCCCATTTCTTTCAATAACAGCCAATCCATTTGGTGTGAAACGTTATCTCCTTGTGGCTTGATTTATATTTTCTGACGGCTATTGTTAATGAACATCTTTTCATGTGCTTTCTGGCCATTTGTATATCTTATTTAGAGAGATAAACGATGGTATAAAGGTTTGTCTAAAGAACACTTGCTGTGTTTCTGCTTCTCTATAGAGTAATACTACAACTCTCATGTAAACAACTCCATTTAAGTCTGCTGCAGCCTGAGAGGACATGTGGAACAAATGCCATGTATCTCTACCAAGTCACTTCAGACCAGCCTATACCCAGCCAAGCATCCAATATTTGAAATATCCCAGATGAGACCAGCAGAACCTCACCAGCTGTTACCCTAATGATGACATATTCTTGAGATCTAGCAAAGATCAAAACAAAAGCACAACATACACTCTCATGCAGTAATAAAATCATCTTAAACCATTTATATTTGGATGGCTTGTTATACAGCAAGAGCTAACTTATACTGTACTGAATGTGAACAGAATTTAAGGAATTTAGAATAATCAGCTGATTCTTTTTATTACCATTCCTTAAGATATGTTAAAGTACCAATCAAGATCACTCTATTATTCAAGTTTATTTCAGGTACCTATATTTTTGAAGCAGTTTTGTTGAGTTATATTCACAATAAAAAAATCTATAATCTATCCGAAGTGTACAATCCATTGCCATTTGCATAATCACAGTATTGTTCATTTGTCATCACAAAAAATTTCAGAACTATTCCATTACTCCAAACTTTCTGCTCCCCTTACCAGTCACATCTCAATCTCTCTATCCTTCCCCAACAGTCCATAACCACTAATCTAATTCTATCCTTATAAATTGATTTATGTTTGCATTTTATATAAATGGAATCATAGAATTTGTAGTACTTTGTGTTGTGGGTTTTTTTTTTTGCCTGAAATAACTTCTTGTACCATTAACAAGCATGTGTTCAGTTTAAAAAAATCATATATGCAATATTGATATTTCATATTTCACATTAGGATTTACTTTGCTATAAAGTCCCAAGTTATATATTTTAGGTTTCCTTCTAGTAATATACATGACCTTAAACTTTCCTTTCAACCACTGTCATACGCATGTATGCCAGTTACAAACACTGTGATGGGCTTTTACATTTCCATTCATTTCCAAAACTAATAACAACCTTTTGACCAGTTCTCCAGAGGTTAAAAACCAGCTTTCAATTCTCTAACCTCATTCTATATTCTGGTGACCTGTATTTTAGTTATTAACTCCATGTGTTTACACAAAATATTTAGTTCATAAAAGTGCAATTATACAGTATCCTTTTGTTTCTGGATTGCTTCACTCAACATAATATCCTTCAGGATCATCCATGTAGTCATATGCTTCAAGATTTCGTTTCTTCCAACATCACATAATATTCCATCATGTGTATACACCACAGTTTGTTTATCCATTTGTCAGTTGATGGACACCTGGTTTGTTTCCATCTTGTGACAATTGTGAATAAAGCTGCTATGAAGATCAATTTGCACATGTCTGTACATGTCACTGCTCTCAATTTTTCTAGGTATATAACTATTAGTGGTATTGCCAAGTCATGTGGCTAAAGTATAGTCAAATTAATTAGGAACTGATAAGCATCCTGCACAGTGGCTGGACTAATAGTTCCCCAATAGTGAATAAGTGTTCCTATATCTCTACATCCTCTCCGATACTTATACTTTTCTGTCTTTTTGATAGTGGCTATTCTTTTATCTACAGGGCAGGTGGAGATCAACCACAGCTATCTAGAGTAATTATTTGGGGGCTGCAGGAGACCAGAAATGCATCATGCAACATCCTTGAAGAGTGGAAGGAGGAGACTACCTATCTGCATTGTAGATTCATAATTAGAGCACACTACACCAAGGAGGCTGGTGCCCATCCTCCACTGGAGGCACAAGCTGCCTCAGGAGGTGTTCCATGGCTGAAATTGAAAGCTCCACTCCCCAAAATGGGTGATGAAGAGATGTTTGGGCACCAAATTCAGCTACTGATTAGTAAATTCAGCAGGCGAAAGTATAATCCTAAGAAAAGCTAAAGTGTGAACCTGTCCAAGTCAGAAAGAGGCCAGTGGCCACCATCTTAACTCCACACCTGACATGAGGGATAGCAGTGCTGACTTAAAATCACAGTGCTGGTAGGGATGGGCTTTTTTCCATGTAGATCAGATTGCTGCTCTAGCCTAAGCCCCAGGCCCTCCTTAGGCAGGGAGGAAGCTGGGGGGATGAGTGCCAGCCACTCTGGGAAATTATAGGCCATGCCACAGAGGCTGGTGATCATCCTACTTTGGCATAGCAAGCCACTCCAGGAGCTATTCTGTGTCAGGAATTGGAAGTTGCATTTCCCTAAAAAGGGGGAGGCAGAGATGGTTGGCCACTGATTTCAGCTATTGATTAGTAAATTCAGCTGGTTAAAGTATAACCCTAAGAAGAGCTAAAGTTTGAGCCTTTCCAAGTCAGAAGAAAGCTGGTAGCTACCATTTTGAATCTACTCCCAGCATGAGGGGAAGCCAGGCTGACTGAAAACCACAGTGATGTTAGAGACTGTTTTTTATTTTCACCCAGATTGGCCTGCAGCCCTAGCCTAGGCTTCAGTCCCACCTCTAGCAGGGAGGAACCTGACTGGCCCTGCACCAGCCTATCCAGGTAACTGCAGGTATATTTAGCTGATACACATTGCATAATCAGAAATCTACCAGGGCAACTGTTGTCATCTTGGACCTGCACTGCATAGATTGCTCACCACATCTTCAGCACCATCCCTGCCCCAGGCAGGGGAGAAAGGGGTGTGAAGATTTATCAGTCTCTCTGGGTGACTACAGTCTAAGCCTGCATGAGTTGGATTATTCCACACAGCTGTGTCTCTGCCCCTACCCATGGCAAAGGAGAAAACTGGGAGAAGATTCAATGGTCCTTGGGGCAATGAGGGTAGCTTGAGCCTCCACAGCTTTAGCACCAACTACATCCTTGGCTCCTACTACACAACCAGAAACAGAGAAAAAGCAGAAAGCCCTTAAATAAAGGGAATAACTGTACACAAAATAAATACTCTAGCAAGCCAGATGCCAAAACACCAAGAAAATATTATAATCCACACCAATGAACAGGAAGATATGGCCCAGTTAAAGGAAAAAGATAAGCCTCCAGATGGCATAAAGGAGTTAAGACAACTAATCATAGAAGTTCAGACAAATCTCCTTAATAAATTCAATGAGATGGCTAAAGAAATTAAGGATTTTAAGAAGATATTGTATGACCACAAAGAAGAATTTGAAAGAATACATAGAAAACTAGGAGGTCTTTGGGGAATGAAATGTGCAATAAATGAAATTAAAATACACTGGAATCATAAAATAGCAGATTTGAGAAGGCAGAGGAAAGGATTGGTGAGGTTGAAGAAATAGCCTCTGAGAGTAAACATAAAAAAGAACTGATGAAGAATTTATTGTAAAAACTTGAACAAGGTCTCAGAGAAAAAAAGGACAGCAAGAGATGTGCAAGAAGTTGTCCCAGAAGGAGATGAGAATGGAAATGGGGTAGAAGGAATATTTGAAAAAATAGTGGTAGGAAATTTCCCGACCCTATTGAAGGACATATATAGACATGTCCAAGAAGCACAATGTACGCCCATCTGAAAAAATCTGAAGACCAACTACAAGACACATACTAATCAGAATGTTAAATGCCAAAGATGAAGAGAGAATGCAGAGAGCAGCAAGAGAAATCAATGCATAATATATAAGGGATACCCAATAAGATAAAGTGCTGATTTCTCATCAGAAACCATGGAGGCAAGAACACAATGGTATGATATATTTAAGATACTGCAAGGGAAAAACATCCAGCCAAGAATCTTATATCTGGAAAGATTGTCTTTCAAAAATGAAGGTGAGTTTAGAATATTCACAGATAAACAGAAACTGAGAGAGTTTGTAACCAAGAGACCTGCTTTGCAGTTAATGCTAAAGGGTGTGCTACAGCCTGAAAAGAAAAGACAGGAGAGAGAGGCCTGGAAGAGAGTCTGGAAATGAAGTTTATATCAATAAAAGTAATTAAAAGTGTCAAAAGAGTGGTTAAAAAAATATGACAAATAAAACCCAAATATTCAGGAATAAACTTAACCATCAATGTAAAGCACTTGTATTCAGAAAACTACAACTCATTGTTAAAAGAAATTTTAAAAAGACCTAAATAATTGGAAGAACATCCCATGCTCATGGATTGAAAGACTAAATATCATTAAGATGTAAATTCTACTCAAATTGATATAGAAATTCATTGCAATTCCATTAAAAATTCCACCAGCATTTATTAAATAAATGGAAAACATGATTACCAAATTTATTTGGATGGTTAAGGGGTCCTGCATAGCTAGAAACAGATTAAAAAAGAAAGAAAAGCTGGAAGACTGTCATGTTTTTTAATTTAAGTTGTATTACCTAGCTATAGTGGTAAAAACACATGCTACTGGCATAAAGACAGACACATAGAGCAATGGTACCTAACTGATGATTAAAAAACAGACCCTCACATCTATGGTCAAGTGATTTTTGACTAGCCTGTCAAACCACCCAGCTCAGGCAGAACAGTCCATTCAAAATGGTGCTGAAAAAATTGGATATCCACAGCAAAAAATGGAGGAGGACCCCTATCTCACACCCTATAAAAATATTAACTCAAAATGAATTAAAAACAAAAATATAAAAGCAAGAACCATAAAGCTTCTACAAGAAATTATAGGAAAATGTCTTCAAGACCTGAGGGAGGTGGTGGATTCTTAAAGAAGATAAGATTTCAACTGCCCCTCCTCTCCCTGCCCCAATATATATATATATATTTGTTTACATAAATGTTATTTGTTTTATAACAAATAACATTTATGTAAACAAATGCACATATATGCATATGTATTTATATATCATTTTACAAATATTGGTATGTATTGTGAAAAATGTGATTTTTACCCACAATAAAAAATATAAAAAATTTAAAAAAAATAAAGAAGATAAGAAGAGGACTCAGATGGACTACTGATATTTAATGTATGTAGAAGTTTTAATTAGCTTTACTGTGAAAGTGTGGAAATGTACAGAGTTGATGGTAACACATCATAAAGAGTAACAGCCGGTGTATAAATGGGGATGTGGCTGAAAATGGTAGTCTAGGGATATAAATGCTAATTGACAGAAAGCTAGAGAATAATCTAGGGACTGAATAGTATAGTAAACTCAGAGGTGAATGAGAATAGTGGTTGATGGTACAGTTACAAGAGTGTCCTTTGTGAGCTAGAGCAGATGGACAACACTATTGCAGGGTGGTGGGATGTGGAGAAGCATGGGAAAAATGCAACTGGAGTGACCTATGGAGTGCGGTTAACAGTAATAATGTAATATTCTTGCATCTATGCCAAAGATGTATTGTGTTGGTAATGGGGGAGAATGGAAAATGTGTGTCAAATGTATGCTCTGAAACTGGTTGATGTATGGGACCCCTGTATGATTTTATGAATGTTTGCTTTGTAAGTTCACAACTTTTACTATACATTAATTATTTATATATGTTCATGCATAAATGATATAAAAATAATAATAGAGTGGTTTGCGGGAAAATACTTTGTTTTGTAGCAATATTTTGAGGATGCTTTTTAATCATTAATTAAAAATGTTTCACAACAAAGCAAGGTATTGGTGGTAAGGTGAAGTATGAGAGGCCTTTATGATGCTATATATGTTTGTTTTGTAAGTTCACAACTATTACTATATACTTATTATTTATGTACATTCATGTATGAGTCATATATTTCAATAAATTAATATATACTGATATATATATAGAGAGAGAGATATATAGAAGAGTCCCACTTCCCCACTTTCCCACATTAACAACATGTTTCACTATTGTGGTACATTTGTTAAAACAGGTGAACACATTTTTAAGCATTGCTACTAACCATGGATTATAATTTACACTCTAGTTTACACACTGCTATACACAATTTTATAGGTTTTGACAAAATACATGATGGCCAATATCCATCATTCCAATATCATGCAGGACAATTCCAATGTCCTGAAAATGCCCCCTTTTGACACCTATTCTTCCTCCTCCCTTCAGAACTTCTGGGGACAACTGACTTTATATTAATCATAAAAATTCTTCCATTGCTGGAATAATAAGTCTATAACAAAGTGATAATATCTACTTTAGTACACTGTTCATTCCCTATTCCTGAAGATTTGGGGATTGTGATGCCCATTCTTTTTCTAAATGAAAGGGGGCTTAGATCCCATGGGGTAGATGGATGCAACTGTCTTGATTGCAGTTGTAGCCACTCTCTGTTCCTTGGGGTGGGCTTTGTACTTCATCTTCTCCTTGTCAGTTGTCCTGGGTGAGTCCAATGAATTGGAGAGTAGGTGTTGCAAATCTGCTGAAATTCAGGGCTTAAGTAGCACATGAACAGACCAAAGATTTAAGTCTCTGGGATCTATATTTAACAAGCATAATGCTAATTATACATTCAATTAAATGGGGCAGAAGAACTATGTTTAGGGAAACTATAAATGAGTTAAACTGGGGAGCATAAATTCCAAAGTAAGGCCCACTGACAGAATGCCAAATTCCTGAGCTTGTCTGCCCTGCATATAGTATCTAGGTGTCTTTATAGCAACAGAAGTCTCAAAGTTTGAGGCACTGTCTACTGTGGCATTCAAAGAGATCCTGCTGAGACGTGCATAAGCATAATTTTTGGAATGGCCTCCAGACTCACTTTGAAATCTCCTTGCCATGAAAAGCCATATGTATTTAATATGTCCCCCTTTGGGTCAGGTCTTTTTCTAAATGTATTGCCAGTTGGTGCTTGGTAATAATCCCTAGGTTCCAGACAGTCTCATCCCAGGAAGTCATGTTTTTTGTCATTTGTGTTTCTTCTTTAGACAAATGTCTTCAAGTCTTTTTCATATTTTTAAATCAGGTTGTCATTTTATTTTTGAGTTGTAGCATATTTTTTATAACATGCCTATTAAACACATTGGATATGTGATTTCCAAATATTTTTCCCATTTAGTTCAGCTGCCTTTTCACCCTTTTGAAAAAGTCCTTTACGATGCAAATGTTTTTAATTTTGAGGAGGTCCCATTTATAATTTTATTTCTTTTGTTGTTCATGCTTTGTGTTTAAGATCCAAGAAACCAACACCTGCCACAAGATCTTGAAGATACTTGCCTATATTTTCTTCTAGTATTTTTATGGCCCTCAGATTTGTATTTAGGTCTTTGATCGATTTTGAGTTGATTCTCCTATAGGGAGTGAGATATGGGTCCTTTCTCATTCTTTTGGTTAAAGATATAAAATTCTGCCAGCACCATTGGTAGGTTTGTAAAAAACCAGTTGGCCATAGAGGTGAGAGTTTATTTCTGGACTATGAATTCTATTTCATTGATCAATATGTCTATCTTTATGCCAATACCAATTTGTTTTGACCACTGTAGCTGTGCAGCATGTTTCAAGGTCAGGCAGTGAAAGCCCTTCAACAGGGCTCTTCTTTTTCAGGTTCCTTTTGGTTTATCAGGTGAACTTTCCTTTCAAAATAAATTGTTAATTGCCTTTTCTATTTCTGTAATGTAGGCTTTTGGAATTTTGTCTGGTATTGCATTGGAACTGTAAATCAGTTAGGGTAGGATTGGCATCTTTATCATATTTAGTATTCAAATCAATGAACACAGAATATCTTTCCCATTGTTTAGGTCTTCTTTGATTACTTTTGTTGCTGTTTTGTAATTTTTGAATACAGGTTATGTACCTCTTTGGTTAAATTGATTGCTAGGTTTTTGAGTATATTTGCTGCTATTTAAAATTGAATATTATCTGATTTCCACCTCAGATTGCTCAATATTAGCTTACAGAAGCATTACTAATTTTTGCATTTTGAATTTGTATCCTGCTACTCTGCTGAATGCAGTTATTAGCTCAAGTAGTTTTGTCACTGACATTTCAGAATTTTCTAAATATATGATCATGTCATCCATGAATTGTAAGAGGTTTACTTCCTCTTTTCTTATTTCTATGCCTTCCTTTTTTTTTTTTAAATTTGGTTGTCTAATTGCTTTAGCTAGAACTTCTAGCTCAATTTTGAATTAAACTGGTTACAGTGGCAAACTTGTCTTTTTACTGATTTTAGAAGGAAATCTTTCAACCTTTTCCAATTGAGTACTGATGTTGGCTGTGGGTTTTTCATATATGCCCTTCATCATATTGAAGAATTTCCCCCTTATTCCTATCTTTCAAAGAGTTTTTACTAAGAAAGGACACTGAATTTTGTTGCATGCCTTTTCTCTGTAGATCAAGATGATCTTTTGGTTTTTTCCTTTCAATTTGTTAATGTTGTCAATTATGTTAATTGATTTTTCTTATGTTGAAATACCCTTCCATACCAGGAAAAAATTCCACTTGGTGTTAATGTATAATGTATAATTCTTTTGGAATGCTGTTGAATTCTCTTTGGAAGTTTTTTTTTTTTCCAGGTCAGTTGTCAGTTCTTCCCTTACATATAAGCTTTTATTTATTTGCATCTTCTCATTTTTTTTTTTGCATTTATTTCAGGGTTTTCTCAATTTTATTGATCTTCTGACAGAACTAGCTTTTGGTTTTGTTAAATTTTTTTGTTCTCAATTTCATTTAATTTTGCTCTAATTTTTATTATTTTTTCCCTTCTGCTTGCTTTGGGAAAGATTTACTGTTCATTTCCTATTTAGTCCAGCTGTTCATTTAGATCTTTGATTTTAGCCCTTTCTTATTCTCTTATGCTCTGAGAAGGTGCTTTGTATAATTTCTATCTTATTATGTTTATTGAGGCCTGCTCTTTGACCCAAGTGATCTTCTGTCAAATTGTTTTATCTAATGATGTGAACAACATGTTGAAGTCTCCAACTATTTTTGTAGAAATTTCTATTATTCCCTTCAATTTAGCCAGAGTTATACTCATGTATTTTGGGGCACCCTAGTTAGGTGCACAGATATTTATGACTGTTATTTCTTTCTGGTGCATTGCCACTTTTATTAATGTATATTGGAGTTCTGTAAATCATAACTTTTTGCATTCAATGTCTGTTCTATCTGATATTTGTATAGCAACTCTTGCTCTTTTTTTTTTTT
>JAQZBX010049531.1:0-19900 GCA_029593785.1 Cabassous unicinctus
CTCACAAGGAGGCCCCGGGAAGCGAACCCGGGGCCTCACACACGGTAAACAGGGGCTCTATCCATTGAGCCACACCTGCTTCCCCAGGAATTGGGTCTTAATCCTCTTTGTATCAGGGAGTCTTTTTTTAAATTTTTATTTTTTTAACTCTTTAGTTTGAAATCATTTCAAACTTACAGGACAGATGCAAAAATAATACAAACCCTATACAGAGAATGCCAACATACCCCCCTACTCGGATCCACCAACTTTTTAACATTTTGCTACATTTGCTGTATCATTCTGTCTACCCATCTATCTATCTTTCTATCAATCTATTTTCTAAACATTTGAGACACTTATTGCTCCTTGGACACTTATTGCTTCCATGTACATTTCCTCCCAAGAACAAGGATATTCACTTATGTAACCACCTTAAGGACAGTTACCAAGTTCAAGAAACTTAATTGAGATAAAGCTTACAGTCTATACTCCAATTTTTTCATCAGTCCCAATAATGTCCTTTGGGCATTTCTCCTACCTTATTAGATCTAGTCTGGATTCCCATATTGCCTTTAGTTGTTATTGTTTCTTTAATCTTTCTCTCTCTTTTTAATTGTGGAAACATATATGGAACATAAACTTTCCCATGTTGACCACTTCCAAGCATACAATTCAGTGGGGTTCATCATAACCTCACCACCATTGTTTCCAGGACCTTCCCGTCACTCCAGATAGGAACCCTGTACCCATTATGCATTAACTCTCCATTCTCCCCCCTTCTCTGCACTACTACATGATTTTTAAAAAACTTAATCTTACTGTGGTTTGTAAAATGTGCAGGAACATAGGAATTAAAAGTAAATGTACTATATAGAAAAAATTATAAGTAGTAGTAAATGACCCAACTCTGTGGGGATGAGGCCTAGGCTTGGGTGGAGCAGTTGTGACCAAAAAGTGAATCGAGTTGCCCTTGGATAACATGAAATTGTGATACACATGTCATGGAATAAATAAAACTGGAATTTTTTGGTTTAAAAGATCTTACAGGTTTTCTAAGTATCTCATTCAATAATAAAATAGATCTGTGTATTAGGGAGTGCTTTAAGATCTGTTAGATGTTTTCACCTGGTGTTTAAAGTAGAGAAAGTCAGAAAATAGTATTTATTAACTAATGATGGGAAAGAATGAGAAATATCAATTTATTGGTTTGTGTCAGCAGGATTACGTGATGTCTGAGATTCTGTTTAATAGACTTAATGTTAATTTTGTGGATATAGAACTTCCCACTGAAGCCACCTGGGCCTGGGGTTTTCTTTGTTGGAAGGTTTTAAACCATGAATTCAGTTTCTTTGATATAAGAAATATGATATAAGACTATCCAGGTTATCTATTTCTTCTTGAGTGAGCTTTAGTAGTTGCTGATTCATTTAATGAATCATTGTTTTGTGTGATGGTCTGGATTGATCTATGTTTTTAGCTAATGAGAGTTTTCTCAGAACTTGTATAAGCCTGATGTAGGAGTTTTAATTCTGAACTCTGACAGTGAAGAAAAGTAGGATAGGCTCTTTCTTGAAAGTGCTATTCAGAAGAAAGAAGTGCTATTCAGCAAAAGAAGAACAAAATAAGTGACACAGAAGGCCACTCCATCTGAGTCCTGTGACTAGTTTGTAGTGAGAAACTGTTGGAAATGATGGCTGCAGTCTTTCCACAGGATTGATTGTAGGAGGTGCTACCACAGTCTAGCAAGTTGCCTTTAGCAGGCAAAGTTATATGGCCATGTAGATTTTCTGAAGAAGGGTGGAAATGACTTTTCAGGATACCTCATATGGACAGAAGTCAAGCTTAGTCCAGGCAAATTGAAAATGTTAGCTCAGATAATCTGTCTCTTGGAGGCTGTGTCTGATGTAATCTCTCACTGCAGTCACTACCAGGCAATGTCAATAAGTGTCATGGTGATGGTGGTTGTGGCGGTGTTAGTAGCAGTAACTTCCAGGTAAGTCAGCAGTTTCCCTAACACCCAGGTGATGCTGGAGGCTGCAGCAGAGTTATTCCCCTTCCAGATGGTTGGTCCAGGAAGCTTCAATGTGGGTTTATTCCACTCCTGACCAGGTCTCCCATGTTGAACATCCTTTCATATTATTGACTGTATGTCTTCTTTGGTGAGGTATTGGTTAATAACTTTGGCCCATTTCATAATTGAGTTGTTTGTTTTCTTATTGAGTTCTAAGAGTTTTATATATTTTGGATATAAGTCCTTTCTCAGATATGTGTTTTGCAAATATTTTCTCCCAATCCGTGGCAATTTTTTTTTTTTTTTTTTTTTTTTTTTTTGAGGAGATACCAGGTATTGAACCCGGGACCTCATACATGGGAAGAAAGCACTCAATCACTAAACTACACCTGCTCCCAATGTCTTGTCTTTTCATTCTCTTAACAGTGTCTTTCTCAGAATGACTGCAGCAGATGTTTTAAATGTTAATGAAGTCCAACTTATCAAGTTTTTCTTTCATGGATCATTCTCTTGATGGTGTATCTAAAAAGTTATACCAAACCCAAGGGTACCTAGATTTGCTATGTTATTTTCTAGAAGGTTATAGTTTTATGTTTTATATGTAGATCTATGATAATTTTGAGTAAATTTTTATGAAAGGTATAATGTCTGTGTCCAGATTTATTGTTTTGCATGTGGATGTCCAGCTGTTCCAGAACCATTTGTTGAAAAGACTGTCCTTTTTCCATTGAATTGCCTTTGGTCTTTCATCAACTATTGGTTGACTATATTTGTGTGGATTTACTTCTGAACTTGTTATTCTGTTCCATTGATCTGTTTATTTTGTTTTATTTTTTGCCAATACCACCCTGTCTTGATCACCCTAGCTTTATAGTAAGTCTTAAAGTCAGGCAGTATCAGTCCTCTGACTTTATTCTTCTTCAGTATTTTTTTGACTATTCTGGGTCTTTTGCCTGAATCAGTTTGACAATATAACTTGTTGGGATTTTGATTGGGGGTGAATTGAATCTATAGGTCAACTTGGGAAGAACTAGTATTGTTAACAATGTCGAGTCTTCCTATCCATAAAGGAATAGGACCATGGACCATATCTCCATTTGATTTATTTCTTACGCATTTTGTAGTTTTTTTCTCATATAGATCTTGTACATATTTTGTTAGATATGTATCCAAGGATTTAATTTTTTGGGTGCTAATTAAATGGTGTACTTTTAAAGCTCAAACCCCAATTGTTCATGCTGGCATATAGGAAAACAATTGACTTTTGTATATTAACCTTGTGTCTTACAACCTTGCTATATTGCTTGTTTGTTTTAGTTTTGTTTTTTGTGACTCGGGTTTTTTTTACATAGGCAGCCATGTCATCTGTTGGGGGAGTTTGAGATTACTTTGTGAATCCCATAAAGAGAGAGATTATGTTTTTAAACTAATCTATTCCTATGGGTGTGAATTCAGTAGAGGGCCTTTTAATTAGATTACTTGATAAGATCACTTTAGGGCTTTTGACTGGACTATGTCAGTGAGGCGTGAGCCAGCTTGAGTCTCTGCCCTCTTGCTGGGCCTAATAAAAACAGAGGCACAGAGAGACACAGAAAGAGGAAAAGGAAGCCGCCATATTTGATCCCACAGACAGACACAGGAAAAAGGAAGCTGGCATATTTGATTCTGCAATATGAGAGACAGGACTGCAGGAAAACAGAAGGCCCCAAGAAGCTCAAAGAGGCTGGGCCACAGAGCAGTTCACGAGATGAGTCCTGCCATATGCCTGGTTGCCCTCAGCTGAGCTTAAACCTTGGCAGAGATCGGCAGCCATCTTGCTTCAACACATGGCGGCTGACTTTAGTGGGAAAGCCTTTTATGATGCCTGGATTTGGACTTTTCATGGCCTTGAAACTGTAAGCTTTTACCCCAAATACATCCCCTTTATAAAAGCCAACCCTTTTCTGGTACTTTGCGTCGGCAGCCCTTTGGCAAATTAAAACATCTGTGAACAAAGACAGTTTTATTTCTTTCTTCCCAATCTGTATACCTTTCATTTCCTTTTTTTTTTTTTTTTAAAGTCTTACTGCATTAGCTAGTATTTCCAGTGTGATGTTGAATTGGAATGGTGAGAGGGGACATTCTTGTCTTGTTACCAGTTTAGGGGGAAATAATGTAATTTCTCACTGTTATGTATGATATTTGCTATAGTGTGTTTTTTTAAATAGATATTCTTTATCAAGTTGAGGATGGTTCCCTGTATTCTAGTTTGCTGAGAGTTTTTATCATGATAGGTGTTGGATTTTGTCAACTGCCTTTTTCTGCCTTAATTGATATGATCATATGGTCTTTCTTCATTAGCTTGTTGATGTGAAGATTATATTAACTGATTTTTTAAATGTATCAGCCTTGCATGCCTGGAATTTATCCCACTTGGTTTTGATTTTTTAATACTTTGTTGGATTCGATTTGCTACTATATATTGTTAAAGATTTTTGCATCTATGTTCATGAGAGATATTGGTCTGCAGTTTTCCTTTCTTGTAATGTCTTTGTCAGGCAATGCTGGTCTCATTATAGAATGAGTTAGGAACTGTTCCCTCTCCTCCTCTTTACTGGAAGAGATTGTAGAGCATAGGCATCATTTCTTTCTCAAATATTTGGTAGAGTTCACCAGTGAAACCTTCTGGAATTGGTGCTTTCTGTTTTGGAAGCTTATTATTGTTGATTCAATTTCTTTAATAGACATAGGTCATCTCATTTTCTTTTTATCACTAAACTTTCTCTCCCACTTGCTGGCAGCTTTTTCTGGACTTCCCAGGCTTAGGCATATGTAGGATGAGGGAATCAAAATTTTATGTGGCTATTTTCTTGGTTAAGAGCCTCTGTGTATTGGAGGCCCCCAATTTAGCTTGTTCTCTTAATGGGAAAGAGCTAGCATTCCAACATCCAGCACACAAAATGGATTCTCCATATACTCTTGTCTTGTAACTGGGAGATTTGTCATCTGACATTCCAGAATTTAGGTGATGATTACTCTGTCTGGCCATTTACCAATCACCCTTCAGCCCCTGGCTTCCTATGGTTTTCTCCACAATTTCTCTCTCTTTTTGGATCACCTCACCCTTGAGGCGGGTGGGTGGGGTCCATTTCAAGATGACCCAAATCCATTTCCTTTCCATGGGGTCCATAAAATAACCCATATTTTTTTTACCAACCATTGGTAAGAGCTCCATTTCCTCCTGCTGCATCACTGTTTAGTCTCCCTATTGTCTGTGTACGCGTAGTCAGCCTCTCACCTTCAAACTTTCTAGGAATAGTCCTTGTTCCCCCATCCCCAAACCAGGAAACCCATGTTAGGGTCTCTGAGTTGTTCTCTGAAGCCCCCTTATTTAGGCAGAGAAGTTCTCCAGTCCCCACTGGTAGGGCAGAGGAAATGCATAGCATTCAGATAACTCTCTTTGAAGAAATCCTTACTATTAGCCTTTCTTATAAACTCTCATCCTTCTTTGAAATAGCTGGGAGGCTAATGGGTGAAGATCCGGTTTTGAGATGCCCCCTTTACAAGTTCTGCATTGATGATGAGATTTAGAGCATGGGAGAAATTGGCTTTGGGACCTCTACTCAAGCTGCAAGAAAGAGAATTATTTAAATATCCTGTTGTACTGTTTTACTATTAACTTTCTGTTTTTTCTCTCTTCATTTTTTATTTGAAGAGCTTTCTGCCCTGTCCTTCTGCCCATCACACTCAATTTCCTAATTGTGGGTATCTCCACACACTCTTTCCCTCTCTCTGTATAATCAGTCAGATAACTTATATGTGATCATGGAATCAGTAGAGAAGATATCCATATTTATAGTTTCAACTATGTATCTCTGGTTCTTTCTTCCAACTCAGAGCCCAAATTAGAATTTTTAACTATTTATAGGACATCTTCACTCAGATATCTGATTGTCCTCTCAAATGCAAGGTTAGAACTCTTATCTCAATACCTTTCCCAAAGAAAAACCACCCATTACCTATTTTGGTCAAAGAAAATGCCATTATTTATTTGTTTTTTCTTCTTTTGTTTCCCATTATTTTAATAACCTAGTCTAGAAAACATGAAACCACATTATTATTTGCCACATTAGATCAATATGTTGTTTCATTTTCTGACACATATTTATTAGACTTTTTCCTTTCTTTCCATTCTTATTGTAACCAGGCCTTTGGCCTCTTGCCTTGTTAACGTCACTCTTCTTATTTATGTGTGTAGAGTTCATCTTCCTTTTATACCATTCTTTATAGCATTCTCATGCTAATTATCCTAGACTATTACAACATTTCCCTAGTCAACATATGAAAGAGGCTCTCTATGACATCGGCTGAAATTTACTGAAACGTTAAGAATTGCCTTAAGTTGGTCTCTTCTGCCTTCCTTCACGACCCCGGAAGCACAGGCGATATGCTAATACCCAGCTCGGCTTCACTGTTAGTGTCACTCCTGCCACCGAAGTGTCTTATCTTACTCCTTTGGCAACGTCAGTTCTGCTGATACTCCATTTTCTCCAGGAGGTTTTCTTCTGGTCTAAATGGAATCAGTCTTGCCCATTTCTGAATTACTATTGTGCCTACCAATAATACAAATTAGTTTTTAGGAAAAACATCTCTGCTTTAGTCTCCCCTGGTTTGTATGTATACCTCTTGCTCCTCCTCCTTTAGCTTAATTATAAGCACCTCTAGGCTGAGATTGTGCTTATGCTATATTTGCATCTAGCACAACAATGGAACATAGTCAAGTACTCAGAATGTAATTGTGAATGGATTAATTAATGTTTAACATAAAATCTCATCTCCTTCCCCCATAGAATATTTAATTAATGTGATTGCTACATAACAAAAAATGAAATATATAAGTAATAAGAATAATAACTGAATATCTGGGTAGCATCAAAGTAGACCAAGAAAATAAAAATTTAATTTTGAGGAACTAATGCTAAAACTATTATAGTAGAATATTTATATTTACCTATAATTTGGATCCAGGATCTTTACACGAAACACATACATTCCAGAATGGTCCATATGCCAAATTATGTGGTTATAATTAGATTTATTGATAATCTCATATGGTTGATCTAGGTCTCCTGGTTTTCCAATAGCATAAGAAAAACAGTTCTTATAGTTCTGAACAGGAAACAAAGAGAAAAAACCATAAGGTCATTTTCTAACTTTAATAAACAAAATTACGTTCTCATATTTATTTTGGCAAATTATTTAGAGATGTAATGGCTAGCCCTTTCTTTCTACCATTTCAGTGCTCTGTAGCATTTGTAGTGGCTATAGTCAGTTAAAATTTGCTGAAAAGGGGAAGCGGATGTGACTCAAGCGATTGCGCTCCTGTCTACCACATAGGATGGCCAGGGTTTGATTCCCAGGGCCTCCTGATGAAGACAAGCTGGCCCACATGGAGTGCTGGTCCACGCAGAGTGCTGGCCTGAGTGGACAGCTGGCTCAGCAAGATGTCACAACAAAAAGAGACACAGAGGAGAGATGATAAGAGAAGCAGCAGACCAGGGAGCTGAGGTGGTGCAAGAGATTGAGTGCTTCACTCCCACTCTGGAGGGTCCCAGGATCAGTTCCTGGTGCTGCCTAAAGAGAAGACAAGCAGACACAGAAGAACACACAGCAAATGGACACAGAGAGCAGACGGCGAGTGCCAAAACAATGGGGGGGGGCATAAATAAATAAATCTTTTAAAAACATTTGCTGAAAAGTGAAATTTAGTGAAAACAAATGTGACTTTATTTTGTACTTGCAAACTATAGTTAATTAGGGAGTTAAGGGTATGTAAAGATATTATTTCTCCAAATGAACAAAGCACAAAACCTTCCAAGGATGTTTAATTTGGGGATAGAAAATATTTTGTTCATAAAGTATGGTCACAATAATCAAGGTGATATACCCCTGAATTTTTATCTTTCCCAAGGATTTTATTTATCCCATTACCAATGTAATGTCTTTCTGTGGGTTGCAAGATACAAACTAGAAAAAAATACTTATTCCTCCCTTTTTTAAAAACAAGGATGAAATGAACTTGTATTTTAAAAGGGTACTTTATTAAGATTAAGAAAATGAAAGATAAAAATCGTTTAAAAATGCAGATCTCTGAACCTACCTTATTCATGGTTTTGCTTCCACACCTTATATAGAGACTGCTCATCTACCACGTCTGCTGTCTGAGAGGCTTCTCATTTGAAGGAGATAAGAAGCTTTGTGGGCATGTCTGAGCTTTGTACTATCAATACTCATCATGGTATTTTCCCTTTTTCTAACCTATCTTAAGGTATTTCTTTTTCATAATTACTTCCTAGTCAATAGACCCCTAGGATCAGCTATTCAAAATTCTCAAAGAGACTTCCTCATGGGAAGCCTATGGACAAAAATGTTATCATGGTTAGATGATGATAACGATAAGCTCTAGGAGAGAGCTTACTGTTTACTGCCATATCCCAAGTGTGACACATAGTGGGTGGTCAACATATATTTGTTGAATGAATGTTGAGCCTTAATTTGTAGCTTTGTTATTTATTTATTTATTTATTTATTTTTTACTATTTGAGAGCCAGCTTCACTTTCCCTATCTGCAACCTCTTTCTCTGGACCTAAGTTGAATGACCTCTCATATATAGGTCTTTTGGGTTAGCTCTATCCATCCACTCAAAAACTTGCTGAGAGTGCTGTTTCTGATCTACTCCTCATTTGTTCATTTCCATTTAGTATGCTAGGTAATCACCCCTCGTTTCTCTAGAGACCTTTCTATTGGCTGTTGCTACCCAAAGTGCTGTCCAAAGTTCTTCAGTCTTGACCAACCCTATTTCCAGCGTAAGGTCTTTTTTTTAAATATCCCTCTTTGTAGCTACTGAAATTACAATGTGCATGCCTATTTTGGCACACTGTGCATCAAAGTTTGCCAGACTGCTATGCCAGACACGATACAAAGGGCTGGCTTAAACGGTAAGCTTTACTGCCTCCTGGTTTTGAAAGCTAGAAGTCTAAAACCAAGGCATCAGCAAGGCCGTGCTTCCTCCCTGCAGTTGGTAGTGCTCTGATGCTGGCTTGCTGGAATCCTTGGGGCTCCTGGGCGTCATCTCTGCCTCTGGTCATAAGCTGATGTCCTTGATCTCTTCCTGCGTCTGCTCTTTCAGTTTTCCTTCTAACTTCTGGCTTCTGGCTCCTCTGCCTGTGTCCAGATTCCTCTGTTCATAAGGTCTCGAGTCGTTTGGATTAAGCCCCACCCTAATGTAGTCTTATTCACAAATGAGTCCATACCTTCACTGATAATACATCTTCAAGGTGTCCTTCGTACAAATAGGTTCATACCCACAGGAACACGGGTTGAGACTAAGAACTTTTCTTTTTCTGGGTATATAGCTCAGTCCACCACACATGAGCATCTTTACTGTATTAGATGTTCTCATTTACTCAGAAAGTAAAACCTACCTTGCCATGACTATCCCCTCTGGGACCTGTGCCACAAGCAAGACAGACATAGTCTGGGGGATGGGGGGAACGCCTGCAACATAAACCTCTGGAGAGCAGGAGAAAGCTGGGACTATGTCTGGGAAAAATAGGCCAGTGATTGGTTACAACAAAGCAGCCTCTTCTAGTTCAAAACTGGAACCTCAAATCTGGGCAGGTGTTGCTCCCTGAGAAGTTCCTGTCTAATATGTGCAACCAGTATCTAAAATTTGGCAGTATACAATACCAAAGCTGGCTTTGGGAAATTCATCACAGAAACTCATTATTTGAAGAAGAAATTCAGGGACAGAGGAACTGGAAAAAGGCTCCAGACAAATGAATTGAGGTTCAGAGTAAGATTTGAAGTTGAACTGGGAGATGGAGGGATAGGTAGCAAATATAGCAAACCCAGTGGCACAATGCTAGAAACAGAGATCCTGAAATTCTGTAACTCATGTTCCATAAAATATTGGTCCTCCAGATATTAGTAGGTGTGCCACTAAAAAATCTGCTTATTCAATGACATTTGAAAAATACTATGTTGTCTTATTTTGCCAAAGGGCTGCCAATGCAAACTACCAGAAATGGGTTGGCTGTTTTTTGTTTTTTTTTTATTGAGGTACTGGGGCCAGGGATTGAACCTGGGACCTATGTGGGAAGCCAGTGCTCAACCACTGAGCCACCTTGGCTCCCCTGAGTTGAGTTTTTCATTTGTTTGCTTGTTTTTTTATGTTTTCTTTTTTTAGGAGGCACTGGGAACCGAACCTGGGACCTCCTATGCGGGAAGCAGGCGCTCAACTGCTTGAGCCACATCAACTCTCCAGTTGGCTTTTATAATGGACTTTTATTTAGGGTAAAAGCCCAAGTTCCTAGGCTGTGAAATGTCAAAATCTAGGCACGGTCGGAGATGCTTTGTCATCAAAGACAGCTGCTAGTGATCCTGGCTTGTTGCTGTGTGGTGAAGCAAGATTGTGGGTGATTTCTGCCAAGGTCTCTGCTTTCCCCTCCAGAATCTACCATCTCCAGGAGCTCAGCTGTGAGCAACTAGGTGTAGGGCTTGTCTCTTTCCAGGCCTCCTCTCTCAGTCTCTTGGGGCTTCCCTGCCTTTCTGCAGCTGTTGGCGAGCCTGGAGTCCTCTCTCATATGGCAGGATAAAAAATGGTGGCTTTCTTTCTTTCTGTATCTCCATTTATATCAGACCCAGCAAGAGGGTGGAGATCCAAGCTGTGCAATGAAAAGGCCCCACACCCAAAAATGTAATCTTTTTCTTTTTGAGATTCATAAAAGAACTTGAAACTGTCACATATGTTAAACAAGTTTCTTTATTCTGGGACTTCTAAATACTTTTTTTGTTCTTTGTTTTTCTTTATTTTTTCTTCTTCTAAATACTTTTAATATGCTAATATATACCCTGAATGCCCAAGAAAGAGTAGCCTTAATCCCTTTGCATAACAAACTACATTGATCATCTGGCAGGGCGTTTCCAGCCTAGCCCTTATGAAATTCCAACTTAAAGTTTGTTAGACTCTACCTGACGTCAAAGGCCGTCTATGTATAAAGGACTATGAAGTCTGTGCTCCCTTTATTGCTACCACCCTTCGCAAGCACTTACTTTTACCTACTGGATTCAGACATTGTACCCTCTAGCAGCCCCCTCCTGTCATTGTCTCCTCTGGTATCCACTACATTCTGGAGCACTAGGACAATGAAGGGGTGGTAGTAACCAACATAGGTTGTCTTTGGTCTATACCAGGCACATCGGATATCAGGTTGTGGGGGTCCGGTGGGTCCCCTCCCTAAGGGAAACTCAGCCTGCAGTACACGGCCATCTGCATGCCCCAGGACACAAGTTACAATGTAACAAACCTCCTCACAGGAGAACAATGTACAGATGTTATCACAGACTGTAATGTTCTCCAGGCTGTACAATTCCTTCCTATTGAAACTCTGTTATGAAATGTTTTCGTTTTGAGACCCTATATATTGCCCCTCATTTTCTCGCCTCTTTGTGGGGCGCTACTTTCATTCTTTGGCCTGCCACCACCAGAGACCCTCTCCTGTCTGTATGTCCCAATAAATAAACTCATGTCTGACACCTTGCTGAGTGTGTCCTTTGGTCTTGCTACAGCCATGACCCATGCCCTTCAGGAGCTGGGTTACAACGGTTGAGCTGCCAGCCAGGAGAACAAACGACTGCCAGCAGTAGCAGGCATGAGCTCAGGGAAAGGAGAATCCATCAGGGAGATCCCGGGTTGGCCTGTAACATCCATGTGGGGAGGGGTGGCTGCCCTCCTGGATGAGTGGGAGTCACTGAGAGAGTATGGAGACACCCTAAAAACTCTGGCAGGTATACTGGATGTGCTAAAACAGGTAGCAGAGCAGCTTCACTTACATAAGAAAAAAGGAGACTGCCAGATAGCGGCAGCTATAGCATGGCCCCTGTTAGGAGCCTTACGGGTGACTACCAAGGCGGATCAAGTGGCAAAGGCCTCTGTGTGCCACTGAGGAGAAGAGTTAAAGTTAGAAAGGGATAAGTGCCTATCATAGACAGAAACGAAAGATTCCTTAACCGATTGCCTATGCCAATTTGATGATCAGTTAGAAACCCTGGCTTATGAATATGCTCGAGCTAGGCTGCCGTGAGTCCAGGTCCATAGAATATTAACCACTCCTGGGCAGGATCCTAAGGCACGGGATCCTATGGACTCTTCCTCAAATAAGGAAAAAAAGGAAGAATGAGAAAAAGGCTAGGTGTGACAAAATAGGGAAATGTAAGTCGGAGAATTAAGAATCATAGTTTGGCCCCATGTGATCTAAGCCCCCTCTCAGTTAAGGCGGAATGAGCATCACCATCCCAGAATCCTCAGGATTGGGGAATGAACGATGGACCAGAGTAGACTTACTGTTACTCTACTATAGACTGATTGTGGTTCTAGCAATGGAAGAAGTTTTATGATTGATGTGGAGGCAGTGGCCACCAGAGGTTCTGAGGGGAGGGAGAGGGAAAAATAGGTGTAATATGGGGACATTTTCAGGACTTTGGAATTGTCCTGAATGATGTTGCAATGACAGATACAGGCCATTATATACCTTGTTATAACTTACAAAATTGTGTGAGAGAGAGTGTAAACTACAATATAAACTATAATCCATGTTAGTGGCAATGCTCCAATATGTGTTCATCAATTGTAACAAATGTACCACACTAATGAAGGATGTTGTTAATGTGGGAAAATGTAGGAGGGGTAGGGAGTGGGGCATACAGGAATTCCCTATTTTTTTTTTTACTGGGAGGTCCCAGGGATTGAACCCAGGTCCCTCCATATGGGAGACGGATGCCCAACCGTTTGAGCCACATCCATCCCCCCCTATATTTTTTATGTAACATTTAGGTAATTTAAGTATCTTTAAAAAAAAAAAGTATAAATATATATATATAATCATACTTTGTCCTATAATTCTCCAATATAATCCTTTTAACAGCCTTAAAATGAGAGTAATTAATCCAGTTACCAAATTTCAGTAAGTAAAGAAAAAGTCCTTGAAAGCTATGAAAAGATCTTTTCTAAATTATGATTAAAACAAATTAAACAATTATAATATATTCCAGAACCTAGCAGTCAGTATGCATTTAAGGTTATTCAAAAATTTAAAATTTTATTAAAGAAAAAGGAGGTTTTAGCCTCCTGTGGAGAGAAAGGAAAAAAAGGAAAAACATTTCTTGCCAATTTTATTTGGCTTGGGTGTAATCTCCCTAGGCTTAGAGGATACTAATTAAAATAAATTAGCATTATTATATGTGTTAAATCTTTAGGATGATGAAAATTGTAAGTTTGTGTTTAATGAAATATAGATCTGTCCCCAAGTGAAATAATTAGTTTTCACAGAAAAAAAAAGAAAGACAAAACTTAAACAGATAAAAGTAAATTTCATTGGTTGCTAATTGTAATTTACTAAGCTTATTTAAAGGTAAAAGTAACTTATTGTTATAGGAAGTTTGTAAAAGCATTTTCTAAGTTGAAATATTTAATTGGCTAATTACAGGAAGCCATTAGGAAATAAAAACCTGGATTGATATTGATAACAAAAAGTAATTTCATAACAGGGAAACTGTGAGAGGCCACCTGAATCTGCATATTAAAGTGGTGATAAGGGGAATATCTTAATTCCACTGGGAATCTTAGGTTTTCATAAAATATTTTAAAAGATAGTTTTTCTTTCCTGTACTGCTAAAATAAAATACCTGTTAATTAATGTAATCATGGTAAAGGTATAAAAGTAAAAGGTAAAGTACTAAAAATAATTAAGTTCATTTAATATGTTATAAACTGCATTGGAAGTATTTAGAAAATATATAAAAAATTAAAAGAGGTAAACTTCAGTATTGTCAAACTCTTGTGTCCCCAATACCCTGCATGGTGCCTCTCTATTTGAGTTATTGGCTAGATTGCTCACTACGACCCCTAAAACAATAAAAGTATCTACTACATCTCTGGACATGCTCCTGAAGTAGATGGAAACTGCATTGCTGTTTTGGACTCCTGTGGCAGCTGGCAATGGCTTAATATGGCCAGATTTTGCATCCAGACTGGCTCTATTTCATAGTGCTGAAGGGTGCTGTGCACCAGGCCAGTGGAACACTGGTGCTTCCCTCTAAGGGCAACAGTGCTGCAGCATGCTGGCTGCATAACAAGTGGAGCAATAATTATCAGAGTAGTGTGGGTAGAACTTAAATAAACACAATTGGCATTATGGCCTGCTCCCATGGAAAAACAACATGTATAGTATTGCAAACCTGAAGCTTATATCTATTAATTACAGCCCAAAGAAGAACTTGTGCATTAATTAGTGCATTTATTAGTATTAAGTGCTGTATCTATATACCTGATGAAAATAATAATATCTCCTCTATTCCAGATCATATGCAGAAGGATATTGAACATGTTAAATGTCTCTGTAAACTTAATTCATTTTCTAAGTTTATTTCTTCCAGAACCAATGCCTTCCAGACAAGGTATTAGTCATGCAGGATTTCATCCAGTTCCAACCATGATGCTGGACCCACCTCCCCTCAACCTCAATAGAATAGCAGAGTTTCACACTTTGTCAAGCAGGGACTAGACTACTGCCCTTGGACAGCAGGAAGCAGCTACAGAAGAATGACCATTGCCCTTCAGCTCCCCCTTAAGAATAAGGGTGCAAATTCTCTGAGGGAAAGTTGAGGTAGGTTAGTATAGGAAACAGGGAAGGCGGCTGTTCAGAATAAAGCCCACCAAAGACCCTGGTCACAAGGTCCAGTTTGAAAGTCCTGGGCTCAAGGGAAGTCCTGAATAACTCCAAACAGAAAGGCCTCCCCATTGATTCACTGAAAGCTGACAGGTGAAGATAGAAAGGCAACCAATCAGAACAGCAAGTAGCCAGGGCCCTATATGTGTCTATGTTGGCTCTCCTTATGCCTAAACTAGTTTTTGATGTCACTATAGAAAATTCAGAGAATTTAGAAGGGGGGAAATGTATGGTATTAAAAGCTTCCTCATAGGACTCCCCTACTGGTACTTTGTTATCTACTAATGGAAATGTTGTGTTTATACTGTTAGACCAGCACAGTCTGCCTTGAATCGTAACTCCTGCAATTTGAATACTTTTCTGGCATGGCAGATTATAAGCCATCAACAAGTTTGGAACAAGACCTTCTCATTAAATTTTCAATGTTGCATATATATTCCTCATCACTCTCATAATGTCTTACAAGTTTTAAATCATATGCAAGAGCAAATAAGTCATACTGATAAATTAGCTATTGATCCCTTGTCTAACTGGTATAACTCCCTCTTGGCCTTGGCAACATGTCTTTGTAAGTCTGCTAGCTTTTGGTGAAGGACTCTTAGTATTCTGTTGTATGCTGTACTGTTCTTGTGAAATGTAAATGCAGTATATGTCCAATGGGCAACACAAACTGCTGCATAGAGGTGGATTGTGGGGTCCAGTGGGTCCCTTCCCTAAGGGAAACTCAGCCTGCAGTATGCAGATGCCTGCATGCCCCAGGACACAAGTTAAAATGTAACAAACCTCCTCAAAGGAGAACAATGTACAGATGGTATTATAGACTGTAATGTTCTCCAGGCTGCACAATTCCTTCCTACAGTAACATCACCAGACCCCCTTTATGCAACTCTGTTATGAAATGTCTTTGTCCTGAGACCCTATATATTGCCTCTCATTTTCTAACCTCTTTGCGGGGTGCTACTTTCATTCTTTGTCTTGCTGCTGCTGCTGACTCTCTCCTGTCCATAAGTCCCAATAAATAAAGCTCATGACTGACACCTTGCTGAGTATGTCCTTTGGTCTTGCCACTGCCCCTGTGTCCTTCAGGAACTGGGTTGCAACACAGGTCAAAGGCAGCAAGATAAATTCCAAACTCAAATAATTTGTGAGATTGGGTGGCTGCTCAAATCCTTCTTGATCTGATATTTGAATGGGACAAACTATAATGATGGGAGGAAAGGCCTGAAAACCACTGGGGGTGGGTAGGCTGGCAGGAATCAACTTAGAAAATAGCATTTGCTTCTATTTTCAACTTATTTATTCCAGGATGTTCATATCACTAACTTCTTATATCTATTAAGTGAAAACCTAAGCAAATTCAGAGAGGCCAAGAATTGTCTGGATGCACCTCTTGAGCTAGTGAGTTGGTGATATCAGTAATTATTATCCCTGCATAGTCAAATATCACTTCAAATACAATATTGTATTAGGACTTTCTAGAGAAACAGAACAACAGGATATGTAGATAGTTAGATAGATAGATAGATAGATAGATAGATAGATAGATAGATAGATAGATAGATAGATAGATAGATTTATTGTAGGAATTGACTCATGCAACTGTGGGGATTGGCAAGTCTGAATTCTGTAGGGAAGGTCGTAAGCTGGAAAGTTGAGGAAAGTAACATTGAGTTCCCCAGAAGGAGCTGGCTGGAGTAGAAATAGAAATTTTTCTTTCTGACTGCTGAAATCCTTAGTTTTTGCTTTAAGCCCTCCAACTGATTGGATGAGAAGCCTCCTCTCATGCTGAAGGCAGCCTCCTTTGTTGATTGTAGATCAGCCAAAGAGGCAATCAACTTACCCATGATTTAAATCCCTCACAGCCATAATCAGGGCAGTGCTTGCTTGACTAATCAACTGGGCACCATAACCTAGCCAAGGTGCCATATGAAATGAACCACTGCAAATATATATTGTATATGTTCAATTCTAATTTTAGTTACCTTTTTAAGGAACTTCTCAATATCTTTCAGCCATTTTCCTTTTAGAGTTTTGATTTACGTTTTTATTGTGATAACATATATATAACATACCATTTCCTTGTAGAGTTTTATGTAACGGCCTTTTTTTTTTTGCCTCTGTTTTCTCAGAAATTTTTGAAGATTGCTTTGTTCAGGTGTAGTTACAGTTCTGATTATGCCTGCCCTCTCCTCCCTAGCTATCATGAAATGTGGCTATATGGGCACTTATCCCACGTACTGTTGCTTCCATTCCAATAACCATCCTCTCTTCATTTCTTCTAGAAGATGAAATTGTCATCCAGGCCTATGGCTAATTTAACAGGATAACTTTAATTAAATGAGAATTCCAACATCACTTCTTCCTGAACACAGTATTTGTAGATATTTGCCTTTTCTTTCTTTTTTTTTTTTGTCTGCCCAAAGTCCATTACCAATAGAACCCTGATTCTTTTGGCTGTCATTATACGGGATAGTAGTTCCCACTTGCCGCCTTTCATTACAGTAGCTGACAGGAAATATTCTTTTTGCTCCCTCCTCCATGATAAGGCCAGAGGTATTGGGAGTGGGGAGTGGGGAGTAGGGGAGCAGTTCATAATCTAAGTTCTGTCAACCAAAGTTCTCTTCCAGAATTCTGAATTAGGAATGAGGGATACAACAGTGGAAGTAATGTTTAGAGGTCACATCACATCTCAGTGACAGCATCACAAGTTGAAGGAAATTTGTTTGGAGTAATAAAATATCAGGCTTAATAGGTTGAAATAGAATGTGTTAAGTTACTCAATTCAGATTATTATGCATAGGTCACCAAGACAAGGAGGAGATTGCTTCTCATTTACATTCAGGTAACCACAAATATGAAATGAGCCAAGACACAAACTTTTGACTAAATGGAACAGAAGGTCCAACTGATACTTAACTGTAAGTATCAGCAACAGCCACTGCCTTGGCTGTTGGTCCCCTCCTCTTATTAATGGTATTATAATGTGAAAAACCAAATGAAGTAAATAGTAATCAGAGGCAGAGAAATATGTGTACTAGCTCCACTTTGAGAGAAGGTCTAGGAAAAGTTTAGAATATCTTTTGTAGAGTTTACATTCTACAGACTGAAATATCTTATACATCACTCTATTCACAAGATATGATTTGATTCTGTAAATAACATAAATGAAACTCAATTCAAGATAAGTCAAGATTGAAAAAAATTGAAAGCAGAATAAGATTGGTAATTGGCATAAAGAAATTATCTTTTAGTTATATAAGAACAATAACTTTGTTCTTTAAAAAGACTCATTCTCAATGTTTTAACATCCTTATTAGATATATAATACTCTGTAAACAGATTTTCAGTGGCAAAATTAAAACAAAATTGTTAGTAATGCAAGATCAACAGAAGATCAAACAGAATTTAAGATGTAGTGTTTTTGAAATCATAATATAATCCAATAGAAAAATAGGATTTGATTTACAATAAATTTAAATCTAACGTATCCATAAAGCTTTTGTTAATACTGGAATGGCAAATTAATTATTCTAAATAAACAATTTTAAAGTTGTTTTTCTTACGTGAGGTCCCCAGACATCTTCTAATGGCAGGTCCTTGTTAAGCTCAATCATTGACTTCCAAGACTGCGCTTCATTTAAACAACCACTCTGTCAAAAGATTGTGTGTATATATATAAGTATAGAGGTTTTCAATATCAGTTTATTCCCAAGAATTTATAGTATTTTGAAGCCATTGAAAATTATACATTTAAAAAATTTCATTATTTAAATGTTTGCTGGTATATAGAGGGGCAATTCATTTTTGTAAATTGACCTAGTTTCAAGAGAATTTCTTGAACTCACATCTTAATTCTAATGATTTCACATAGACTGTCACATCATCTGTGAATATGGCAGTTTTATTTCTTCCTTTCCAATCCTTACACATTTTATTTATTTTTTATTTTTATTTTTTGCCTTATTACAAAGATCTCTGGAAACTATGTTGTATATGAACGGTGATAACAGGTATCCTTGTTTTGTTACTGATATCAGAGGGAAGGCTTTCATATTTTCACCATTAAATATGATGTTTGCTATAATTTTTTTTGGTATTTATATTTTATTAGGTTAGGGATGTTACATTCTGTTTATAATTTTCTAGGATTTATATTTAGAACTGTGTCATGTATAGATGATTATTATTGTTATTTTTTTCTGTCAATTCCATGCTTTTATTTTCTCTTTTTTTTTTCTCTAGTCAGCTATTGAACCTTTGGACTGATATTCTGATTTTCATATCCTTTCATTCCTATTATCTATTTCTTTGTATCTTTATTCTATTTTTGGGGAGATTTCTTTCCTTCATCTTCTAAACATTTTACTGATTTTTAAATTCGCTATTTCTTGTTTTCATATGCTATCTACTGGATGATACAATCAAAGATTAAATTGATTTTTTGTGAGTTGATTTTAGAAATTTAGCAATATAAACTAGCAAATAGAAACTTGGTTTACCATTAACTCTTTTTTTTTATCTGCCCCTTGGAAATTTTTTTTAAATTTTTTTATTGTGGGTAAAAATAAAAATTTTCACAATACATACCAATATTTGTAAAATGATATATAAATACATATGCATATATGTGCATTTGCTTACATAAATGTTATTTTATATATATATATATATTTTTTTTTTTTTTTAAAAGGTGCTTAGATTACCTAAAGATTACTCAGAAATTACAGGGATTCCCATGTTCCCCACCTCCCACACCTCCCACAACATCCCATACCAACATCCTTCATCAGTGTGGCACATCACCCGCAATGGATATACACATCCTGGGGCCTTGCCACCAAGCAGAGACCACAGTTCACATCATAGACCACACTCTCTCTCACACAGTTCTGCATGGTATATGCTGATGCAAAATGGCCTACAGGATGGGGCATGGTCACGGTGGGTAGACAATCACTCAATAAATGAGAGAATCTGAATTCCCAGCCTGGAGAGCTCTGCCACATTCTCCAAGGGAGCAGCAACAGTCCCCTGAGTGCAGAGGCAGTGTCTGGCAAAAGAGGATGGCCCACTTTTGCAGGATGGATTCTTGTTATTGAGGACTAGCCTTATGAGTCTTTGCTCTTGTAATTGAAACTT
>JAQZBX010049532.1:0-19905 GCA_029593785.1 Cabassous unicinctus
CGGGGCCTCTCATATGGTAAACGGGTGCACTATCCATTGCGCCACAGCCGCTTCCTGCCGTGAGGTTGCTGCATCAGCCCACCGCACCGCTCAGGCCGGCGTGCCCTCACAAGGAGGCCTCGGGGCGCGAACCCGGGCCTCCCATATGGTAAACGGGGGCTCTATCCACTGAGCCACACCCGCTTCCCTAATGTGATTTTAATATGTTCAAATGTTATTTTTAAGATGTTCACAGTATTAAACTTACATTTAAACAGGAATCCTGAGATCTTAGAACAAAGAGAGAGAGAGAATGCATTCTACCTTAGAAGAAGTTTACCTAATATTACTTAGAGTCTGTTTTTCTATGTGCCCCAATGAAAATTTGAAATGTAAAGAAAGCTTGCTAAGTTAAAAATATTTAAATTTTGTATAAAATAAAAGCATAACAAAACTGAGACATTAAGGTAATTTCTTATGTGAGATGACATAAATTCACACAAGATATAAGTACAAAGATGAGCAAAAGTGTGTTGTTATAGCTGTGAAGTTGTAGAAACAGAAAGTTTGATAAATACATTATCACATATTTATAAAATGGAATACCATATAGCCACTAAAATATGACCTAGATCAAAGTTTTTTAATTTTGCTCTTCAAAGACACTGTTAAGGATATGAAAATGCAAGCTACAGAGTGGGAAAAATATATGATATATCTGTAGAGAGAGATATAGATATATATATAAGGACTTGTACCCAAAATATATAAGGAACTAAGAACTATTACAATGAATAAGAAGAGAAACAACCTGATTAATAATGGGCAAAATATTTTAGCAGACATTTCACCAAAGAAGATATACTAATGACAAACACACTTGAGAGGCTCAACATCAGTGGTCACTAGGGAAACGTAAATTAAAACCTCAGCAAAATACCACTACACACCTACCAGAATGACAAAATTAAGAGTCTGACAATACAAAGTTGTGGCAAAAATGTGGAGCAACTAGAACTCTTATCTATTGATGGTGGAATGAAAATGGTAGAATCACTTTGAAAAACAGTTTGGCAATTTTTCATAATGTTACACCTATAATTACCGTAAGACCCAATAACCCCAAGGCATTTACCCAAGAGAAATGAAAACATGTCCACACTTATAACTCCAAAGTTCATAGCAACTTAAACAATAATAGCTAAAAACTGGAAACAACTCAAATGTCTTATAACTAGTAAATGAAAAGCAATTTGTGGTATATTTACACAATGGAACACTACTCATCAATTAAAATGGAATAATTTACTGATACATGCAACACCATGGATTAATCTCAAAAGAATTATGCAAACTGAAAGAAGCCAGACACAAAAGATAACATTTTGCATGATTCCTTTTATATAAAATTCTAGAAAAGGCAAAACTATAGTGACAAAAAGCACATCAGAGGTTGCAAAGGACTGGGGGTGGGAGAATTGACCGCATAGAAGCACAAGAGATCTTTTTGGGGTAATAGAAACGTTTTATATCATCAGTATAGTGGTAGCTACATGTCTGTATCTACTTGTTAAGACTCATCAAATTGTACACTTAAAATTGGTGAATTTTATTTGCATGTGAATTATTCCTCAATAAAGCCAATAAAAATATGATGTCGGTCTTACAATAAACGACCATGGAAAAGAATTTACAATATATTAATTAGGCAAGTGGCTTTGTCAATAGACTATCAAGGAAAACGATCCTTTGTCAGCTGACTTAATAGAAGGGTTTTATTTGGGGCAACTAATTTACAAGTGTTAGAAGTACTGAAAGTCCAACTAGAGAAAGATGGCCAATCCAGAGAAGAACAACATCTGGAAGTCAATAAAACACTAAGACTGGGAGAGAGGAAAAAAAATAGATGATGTCATCAGATCTCAGGGGCCAGGGCCATCGGAGAAGGGCTAGAATAAAGGCAGGTTGCTCAGTGAGAACACCACAGAAAGCAGAGCTCTCTGGAGGGCTCTAGAATGAAAAAGGAGGTGAAAGTACTTTCAGAAACACTGACCAAAGCAGACGGAGAAGGAGAGAAATAACTTAGTTATGTCCTTCCTTCCTCCCACCTACTCACCAGGGCCTTGTGCTGGTTGAAACCGAAGCCATTGGCAAGCGCCAGGGAAACAGAGTTGCAGGAGTCAGCCTCCTGTGAGACAGAGTGAAGCAGGGAGAGAAAAGACCACAAGATGATATGCATACCTCATAGCCATGGGGGTTCTTCACTCCTTCCTTACACTTGGACTTTTCTTTTTTTTTTAATACATGCACTTCTTTTACAATCAATAATGAACAACGTTATAAAAATTGAATCAAATGATTTTGAGGAATTCTCTGTAACTTGATGGGGTCAAAAGGATTGAAACAGAGTCCAAAGTTTTCCATAAAATTGTATTTTCTCCTCTTTTAAAATACAAAGAAGATGAAGCTTCTGGATTCAGCTTAGATTTGACTGTAGTCAGTAAAAACATTAAGTCTTCAGTCATCCCTACTTAATTATATTATATGCAATGTTGTTTTAAAACGTTCCAATGGAGCTTGGCATGTGCGGCTTTCCCATCCCGCCAGCTGGAAAGACCGTCATTCCAAAGTGGAGCCAGGAAAAGCTGCAAGCGAGAGCTGTGGGATCACATGGGCAATTCATCCTGTGGCCAGATGCCTTTCACAGTTTAACCAAATACAAGATACAAGGCAAAGATGAGGCCAGCGAGACCTCACAAAATTTATTCAGCTGGTTTTTGCATAGATTTATAAACAACGGCTTCCCAATTTCACAAGTAATGGTAGTTTCTCTGTGCATAAAATACATGTAAAATGAGGTCATGGTATTATTTTAAAATCTCATCGTATCAGTCAGGGTTCATTCACAGAAATGGAACCAGTAGGAGATTTTATGTCTATATCGAGAGATTTATTACAAGGAATTGCCTCCGGCTGGCTAAACCTATCCAAGTCGGGAACAGCAGAAGCAGGCTGGAAGCCCATGGGCAGAGACTGAAGCTGTGCCCTCAGGCAGGGCCAGAAAAGGCCAGAAAGGGAGAGCGACTGCAAACAGCTGCTGCTGGGAATCTCTTTTTAAGAGTTCACCTGATTAGGTCTAGCCTACCAAGCATAATCTCCCCAGTTTAAAGTCAGCTCATTAGGGACTACAATTACATCACAAGCCCACGGCAGCAGCTCCTAGAATAGTGTTGGATTGAGTAACAGGAAGAAGCTGTGTGGATGCTGCAAAACGGCTGCTGCCCTCTCCTCGAACTTGGAGGTTAGCCTAGCCAGGTTGACGTAGCAAAAAACCATCATGTTTGGAAGCCATTTATTGAGAATTATATGTGTATGTATGTTATTGTTTATCGTTGTTATCTCCTCTCTTTCGAGAGTATCTCTCTTCTTCTTAAGTCTAAGAATCAGTATATGGTAGGCACTCAATAAATATTGTTTGATTGCATGAATGAGTGAATGAATGAACGACATTTTCTACTATAGATGCTGCAACAATGAAATGCATGCTGTGTCCATTAATATGAAATCCATTTCAGTTTGAAAACAAAGCAAAAATTAAACTTTGCAGATACAGATAGAAAGAGTGGCATAAAGAGTGATGCTCTGACAGCACAGAAGAGGGTCAACAGGCCTCTCCGCCTCAGCCCGCTCCCCTCTCTCTTTCATCTCCTAAGCCTCCCTGCCCTTAGTCCAGCAGGGCTGACCCAGGGCATGTGTATTCTGGGTGGGCTAGAGAGGGTTAGTTCAAGCTTCACCATCTGAAGGGTCATCAGTAGGCTTCTTTGGTTTAGTCTCCATCCTTTTCATAATAGGAGGTCTTTCCTTAATACTAACTTAAATGTCCCTAAACTTACCCTTACTGTAACTTTTATCAAGCTCCTTATAATTGGCCATTTGCTAGTGTTTCTCATCCTCTTCTCTTGTTAGCTCCTTGTCAACAGGGGCAGTTTATTATTCACAAGATAGCCCTAAACGAGCACACAGCTCCTGGGACATAGTAGGAGCTCAGATAGTCATTGAGAGAATGAACTGTGCCACACAAGCCCCTTGCCTTAAACTCCTAAGAAACTGCAGAATCTAAATTAACAGGTTTCTGAGTAAACCCTTTTCTTCTCACCTCAATCCCATCAGTAACCCTGAAATAGGGAACAAAAATAAAACCCAATTGTCAGTGGCTATGTTATTGGCCAGTGATAGATCTGCTGTTTCTCCAAGCATTATGTATATAGCTGTGAGGTTTTTTTAATTTTTTAAATTAAAAGGTTCTCATCTTGATGAGCCCTGCAGACTCGGTGGAGCAGCTCAGTATTGATTAATGGAGACATTTAAGTCTGGGGAAACGTGGTCAAATAAACTCCAGGAAAGACTCAGGGAGCAGCCTCATATATCAAGAACAATCTCTTGAGAACACAAGCTTGGATTACAGGAGGTTTCATGCTTGTCTTCCCTGTCATACACTCAATCTTCTCTCAGGAGAGCAACTGAAAAAAAAAAAACTCAGGGATATGAAAAGCAGCCTATAATAGACTTCAGGCTTCTTGGTAAAAAGTATTAGCTTGGTAAACTTCATTCTGCTAACAAACTGATGGCAGCCTAAAGGCAGGAGGCCACCATATGTGGACTTAAATTTCATTGCATGCTTCCCTGGAAATTTTTTTAGACTAACCAAGCAAATATTTTATTAGAATTCCCAATAGGATATCTTTTTATCAGTTTGTTAGAAAGCTGATATTCCCCATTACTAATTTATAAATAAGCCACACTGTGCCACATTCACTCCTCTGCTCTTTGGCTGAGTTTCCGACTGTCCCATAGATACATAGGTAGCAAAATCTGCTAAGGTCAAAAGAGGAGCATTTTAAGAAATAAATATTATTAATGTCACAATTAAGGAATCCAAATGTCCTCTTCTGCTGACTGTTGGCAAGGAGAGACTAGCCTTTATTCTCAGGTCTCTAAAGCTAAGCATCCAACCCCAGCTGCAATGCTGCTCCAAACTCTAGACTCAGTCATTGAAGGTGAAATCACAAGGCTACAACTAACAGGAGACAGACTTCTAATACAGTTGCCTGCTCTGGGGGAAGTTGTGGACAGATTGACTTGATCCTCTAGCTTTCCCCTAAGAACAGTGATTGAGAAGGGGCCCAGTGTACCATGCAAATAACCCAGGGGCATAGCTACCTCTCCATTCATGACTGATAACTAAGAGTGTATTAGTTATCTATTGCTATGTAACAAATTACCACAAACTTCGTGACTTAATACAACACGTACTTATTATCTCACAGTTTCTGGGCTCTGAATTCCAGACACTTTTGTTGGGCCCTCTGCTTCAGGGACTCTCCCAAGGCTGCAATCAAGGTGTCAACCCAGGCTGCAGTCTCATCTGAATGTGGTACTGAGGAAGGATCACCTTCCAAGCCCATGTGGTGGTCGGCAGAATCCAGTTCCTTGTGGACTGTTGGACTGAAGGCCTCAGTTCCTTGCTGGGTGTCAGCCCGATGCCTCCCTCAGTTCCTTGCCACATAGGACTCTCCACAGGCCAGCTCACATCACGACAGCTTGCTTCATCAAAACCAGCAAGAGAGAGAGAGTCTGCTAGGAAAACAGAAGTCACCATCTTGTGTGACAATCCCATCACCTTTGTTTTATTCTCTTAGTTAGAAGCTAACGGTGCTCAAAGGGAAAGGATTACACCAGGGCATGAATGCCAGGACACAGGGATCACTGGGGGCCATCTTGAAGGGAAGCCCTGGTCCTGGTCAACCCAGGGCCTGAGAGAGCTGGGGGAAGAGAAGGGAGAGCAAGTCCATTTTCCAGGTTAGTTTCTATAGCCAATAAAGAAACTTTTCTTAAGCAGACTGGACATAAAGAGGGCTTCATTAAATCGGCCTGTTGGGATTAGTAAGGATGGTTAAATTCTTCTACTGCCAGGTTAGTTGTGTCCTCCTAGAATACCCCAAGGCATTTAGAGCCATGGAAACTTAGCCTATCCAAGAACAAATAGATCCAGTGGAATGCCAGACCCCTGACAACATTTGTTTTAACATATAAAGTATGTAGTAGAACTTTTGTATACTTTATGGCTTGCCTGTTTCTATCATTTATGTTTTATTTCCTCTCCACACAGCCTATTGGTGGGAGTATCTATAACAGTAGTCATGCCTTTTCATTAAGTCATTTTTACCCTGGTCATCTGTGCTCCATTGGGATTAAGAGAACATGTTGGTGAGATGTTTGGCCTACAAGCAATGGCCATAAAATCAAATTAAGCTAAATGACTTACGTAGAGAATGAACAAATAACTCTCTTAATTCCTAACTCTGGAAAACTTATCATCATATTCAATGAAGATAAACTGTAAGTTATGAAACCACAGAGGATCCTCAAAACCTTTCATTTCATTGAAAACCTTCCATTGTCATAATTTATTCTTTTTTTTTATATATAATTTATTCTTAATGTAATTTAACCCAAGCTCTAAGCATATGAAATTCAAACACTGCTACAGATCAGCTTGTCCAATAATCTTCCCAAGAACTGAATATAGAGAAGTCCATTTAGAAATTTGGAAATAGAACAGAGAGAAGTTTCTCATACCACAAAGGCTTTGCAACCACACTTGGGCTTTGTTAGCAGTACTTTAACAAATAATGTTAGTTTCTTCTCTGATGGCCAGTCTGGATTGCTGATATTCTTTATTATCTACCTGAATCCCACCTCCTCCGTGAGCTCTAACCGGGATTCCACAAACCCAACATTGTGTTATCTGTCATCTTAGGTTATTTATTGTTTTCCCATAAATTTCTTATTTCCAAAAATTAATTACACGCTCCTTGAGGATAGGGTACATAGCATCTAATTCTTCTGCGCCTCCCATAACCCAGGGCTTACAGTATCTTCCTAGAGTGTAAGCTCTAGAACATATGCTCAGAAGTCAATTCATAACTGATAATTTGACTTTACTTAGAATTAGAACCATGTTGGATTTATGAGAAAGACAATTGGAAATAAAGAGACTTCGTGGACAAAGACATGGCCAATCAACAGGGGTTTGTGAATTTGGATCTTTTGTCTTCCCCACACAATGGTTCAGTTCAGAAAATGTCAAATGTAATCTTATATGGTACTGAGATCTCCCAACAATCCAATCTTCTGGGAATCATTTTCTTTGGCACCAAGAGGAAGGAATCATTGTCAAGGAAGCTTGAGATCTAGTTTCTGCCTTTTTTACTTTGCACAAGTCCTTCAGCAACTTTAGCTTCAGTATCATCAGATATTGCGATGGAAAGTGCTGACTTGGATGATTTTAATTGTCCCATATAATTGTAAATTTCCAAGCCAAGGTTTCCTAAACTCACTCAGTTTCAAAGCTGGTACCATGTGACACCTGAATGGCAACTAGGTTGCTACATGGGAGCTGGGGCTCCAACTCTCCTTGAGGGGCTCTGCCTGACCCTCCCTGTTCTGCTGGGCTTTGTCTTTCAAGCAGTTGCCCACAGATGCAACAAAACGCTCATAAGTAGTTTCCGGTACACTTACATTATGAAAGCGTTCCTTCTTCTTCAGTAGCCTGTTTTTTCTCCTCTACTAAATATGTTTGCATAGAAAAATTTTTAATATTTAAATGTGCATGCCTTCCAGATAAGGACTGAGCATATCTTTACCCTAATTTGGAAAATTCAAACAAATAATCAGAAAAATGCCAGGAAATAGGGAACATTTTTAAGGGGATAAGAAATAGTCACAGGTTGGAGGATTTGTTTACAAGCCCAAATAAATCTATAACTCCCTGTTTTGAAGAATTTTCCAGAGAGTACTTTCTGTCCTTGTTCTTTGCCTTTTTCCCCCAATCTTAGAGAAGTCCATCTGAGAGTAGATAGTTTTATAAGATGTTATAAGTTAACTGAGAAATGGCTGTATCAAACACAATACTCTTCAACCACCACTTGGAATTGAGAACTTTGAAAGAAAAGCCTTTCCTAGAGATAACGGAATAAGTCTGGAGAAGGCGTGTGGTGCAGCCAATCCTTAAATTTGAAGTGAAACAGCAAGAAGCATTTTATTTTGCCTGCTCACTTTTAAACCCCTGAAGGAAGATTAGCCACAAAGTAAATACACATCAAAAAAATATTTACTATCCAGTTAGCAATCATTATAGAGGACAAGTACTTAAAGTTTTGTCATGACATAAAGTAGCTTTGAAGTTGTGTCTGGTTGGCATTGGGTAGCTCTTGGCATAAAAAGCCAAGCAGGACTTGCAGGGCAGTTTGCCATCACTGAACCAAAGGAAAGGAGCATCCGTCTGTTGGGAAAACACCGTCTTGATAAGTAGAATGTCAACTTTGCACTGTTGAAGGCCTCAAGCTCCGTCTAGTTATAAAAACAAGGCTATTTTAGAGCAAGTCATACATGAGCTAGTCATGGGGAGGTGGGGTGGAGATGGAAAGGCTAATCTCCCCGAACATCTGTCATGATTGCACATAAAGCCTTACTGCAAAGTCAGATGCGAGCTGTTTGGTACTTTGGACCGTTGAGCCTCAGCTCTGTGAAAGAGTGTCTGCAGCCACAGCTCTGTGTTTCCATCTGGTTTTATGATGCCCATCACTACAGGCCTGGCAATCAGTGAAGACATAACCACCACCATCAACAGGTCAATAGAGAAGATGCATTTGATCAATTAAGTCAGAGAATGAGGCACGTATTGTCATATGCTCCCTTGTTCTCTTCCAGAAGGAGTCTGGCAGAGAAGTGAATGTGTTCAACATTACAGTAGCTGTCAGCTCTCTACGCCTCTCTCAATTGATGAAGCTGCAGGCCATCGTCACTCCGAATCTTGTCAGCAAAGATGGCAGTGTTAGAGCAGCCGCAACACACAACAGCCTTCCCCTTCCCACTGCAGCTAGAAGGGAAAGCAGTTCTCCCACAGAGCTCGCACATTTGGTGAGAACGCAGGTCCCAGCGTGGCTCCTCCAGGCTTGGCTGCCTACCGCACAGGAGGGCCTTTGGTAATTTATTTAGATGCATACTGACCTTATTTTCTTGGCACTATCCTGGGAGTACGTTCTTTTGGAGGATTTGGGAAATAGGGGTGGGGGTGTCCAGCAACGTCTTCCATTATCCACACTGTTGAATTCACCTGTTTGCCACCTCGCTCCATTGCAGCATGAGGCTAAAGAAATGGAATATTTGGATATAATTTATCACCTTTTACACATATAAGCCAAGCAGTAATGATTTTTTTTCTTCTTAAAGCATATGCTAGCCAGCTTCTTCAAAATAAAAATTTCTGACATAAAAATAATTCTCCAGAATCAGAAATCCACAGACATTCTGAACTGAAACAACACTGCAACTATCTTCTTGGACAAAGACACCCTTATAGCAATGAGGTGTAAATGGCCGTCACCTCCACACTTGTAAACAGACATTCTTTTACAGTTGTGATCAAGCCTGCCACTGTTTCAGAGGCAGTGTCTCAGGCTTTCTTAGTCCGTTAAAAACAGTTAATAACCATCTTTTAAAAGGGGTTACTTCCTCTATGATTTTGTATTCTTCCTTAGCCACAGCTTATAAACTATATGTAATGTTAAAATTCAGTTCTCTTCCTCACCCTGAATTCGTAAATATTCAAAATGCTAATCATTTAGATTGGGAGTATGCTTGTTATTTTAGCACATCAGAAACTGTCAAGGTCTATATTTTCATAATACCTTTGGACTAGGACACACAAGACACATGTAGTAAATGTGCACTTGACACCAGAATGGGATGAACAGTTGCAATACTAAAATTCAATGATAACAGATTCGGAAGGAACAACAGAGTCTAGTTCTTACTCAATTCCTTCATTTCCCCCATGAGACGAGGGAAAATTTTTTAAATAAATTGGCCAACATCACACAATTAGTCTTCTGACTCTGGTTCAGTATTTCCCGTAATACCAGGGTGTATGGCAGAACCAGATCTAAATATGTATGCGTTAATTCCTAATGGGACGTTTTAATCTCACTCATTGCTTCCCCCATCATCTCTCTTGTTGCTCTCAAACTGTACACTCTGTTTTATTTTTCTTCATAGCTGTGTTTGGGATATACACATTACACATGTATCCAGTTGCTTGCACATGGTCACCCACTGGAAAGGAAGTGCCACAGGGCTATGAATCGTGACTTCCTCATTCCTTGCTGTAGTCCCACCACTGGGAAGAATACCTGGCGCAGAATTGGCATTCAATAAACAGTTGAAAAATCGATTAATCTATTAACGTTTGAGATTTAAATAGCAGGCTTGCACCTCACTGATACCGGAAGTCACACAGACAGCTGCCGTGATGAATACGCCCAAAATTGTTTAATATCATCTACTGTTGCAAAACCCAAATTTTTGTTCATATCAGCCTCAAGTCAACTGTAAACAAAATTCTGCCCCTGTCACTCCACTCAAACTCCCAAGTTTCCCAAAACATTCTAAGTATAATATCCGGTGGCTTTTTCTCCTCCTCATTCTCCTTTGCTCTCTTTCTCATGGCATTTGACATGTCTGACCACTGAAGCTAGAAACTTTCAGTCCCTTGGCCCATCTCCTTTCTGACTGACTGCTGCTTTGATTCTCTAGATGCAAGGCCAGGTCTCCTCTCCTCCCAGCTATGACCCTCAGAGGTCACCCCATTTCTCACTGCTTCCTTCTCCACTCTCTGTAGATAACTCTCTACCTCAGTTTCCAGCCTTAGCTTCTTTTTTAGCTCTAGGGACTTATCTCTAAACTTATGCAAGATATTTCTTCTCCCATGTACCGCTATTACTTTAAACAACAATTGGACAAAATTGTCAATTATTCATATTTATTTTTATAGAAATACATTTTCTCCTTCCAAACAGATTAAAGGAACTGTTCATTATGCTTCTTTGGATCCCTGTATCAACAAGCCACCTCAGTGCCTTGGACATTCTAGGCACTTAATAAATATCTGTACTTGAACAATATCAAGAGTAGTGAGTAAAGCCAAAACTTTGGGGTCAGACAAACCTAAAGCCAATCCCAAATCCACCATTGAAATATAGGACCTTGAGAAATGTACTAACTTCTCTTGGGTCTCACATTTCTTATCTGTAAAGTGAGAATGATAATATGAGCTTCACAGGATTTTTAAAAAGAGTTAAATTTCATTATGTACATTACAAACTTCATGCAGAATCTGGCATAGAGTATGTGCTCAGTAATTGATACCTTCTTTTCCATTTGCATTTTTAAATGTCTTTTATTTACAAGACCTGATAAAGTCACCGAACAAATATTTACTAAATGTCTTCTCTGAGCTAAGACTGTTCTATGCATTTGGGATACAACAGTAAACCAAGCAGGAAGAAGACACTTCCCTGAGGAGTTTACATTCTATGGATAACAAGCGTTATGTCTTTTTCTTAGTGAATGAATGAATGTACTAAAGCTGTCATTACATATTGTCCTAAACTCTCATAAAGAAATCATCCTGATGAGAAAGAAATGAGAGGATTTGGCTATTAGACTCTAGTAGATCCTTTGCAAAGTATCAAAACGCTTATTATCAAGCCATCATCCCATAATGCCTTGCTTGCTATGATATAAAGCAACATTAACTAAAATTGTTTTTCCCTTTAAGACTAAGGGATAAAAACTTTTTTTTTTCTTTTACTTTTCTTTACTGCAACTCCACATTTTAATGAGATGCAGTAAGAAGCCAATTAAATTTAGCACATACAGAAATATATTAAAAGGTCAAACTGCCACACATAAAGATATATTCAAGTAAATCTTCACCATTGAAAAAGAAGAAATATTACCCTCAATGTATTTTCCAATCTTAAAAAAAAACTTTCATATAGTTATGATCTTTTTTATAGTGTCTAAAATTTATTTAATGGCACTAGAGTAATGGAGAAAAATTTAAGCAAGTGCTGTTGAACATGTAAAGCAGTGAAAGTAACAAAACATCAAGAAGCTCTTAAGCTTTAGAGTTTTAAGAAGGAATGAAGAGAGGATCAACACATTTCTTCATCTCAAAGACAAGAAATTATTTTGTAGGTATTTAATATGATATATTTATCAACAAGAAGGATGTCAAGGAATGTCAAGTGCCTCGCGAAGCCTGCTGATTATGGATTCTCTCCCTCATCCCACTTCTCCCTGGCTGTGACTACGTCCCCAGGGTCCCACCGCCCAGTACAGTAACCATGAGCCACGTGGGCTACTGTGCCCTTGAAAGGTGATCAGCCCAGATTGAGATGTGCTGCAAGTATAAAATGCACACCAAATTTTCAAGACTTTGTGTGAAAAAAGGAATGTAACACTCATTAATGATAAGATGATTATATTTTAAATGACAATGTTTTGGTTGTATTGGGTTAAATGAAATATATTATAAAAATTAAATTTACCTGTTTCTTTTTACTTTTAAATGTGTCCATTAGAAAAACAGAATCCCATAAGTGCTTCACATTTGTGACTTATGTCATATTTCTATTGGACAGCACTGTTGCATTAGGGAGGTCGCAGCTGTGGAGAGGAGCCAGGATTTGTGGTAAAGATCGGGGGCCAAGTGATTATTTAATCTCCACCGCTAGCTGATTGTGTGATCTTGAACAAGGAAAATCACTTAAACTATTGAATCCACTGTTTACTCCTCTGTAGGAAAAAAAAAAGTTAAGGTGTTAAATTAGACACTCACTACAATGTAAACTATAATCCATGCTTAGTGGCAATGTTCCAAAATGTGTTCATCAATTGCAATGAATGTACCACACTAATGAAAGAAGTTGTTAATGTGGGGAAAAGTGGGAGGTGTGGGGAGTGGGGCATATGGGAATCCCTTGTATATATATATATATTTTTTTTTATATATATAGCATTTTTATGTAATATTTTAAGAATCTTTTAAAAATACATAAAAAATATATTTTAAAAACTAATAAATAAATAAAAGACAGCTTTTGTGCCTCTCCTTATATTAGCCTTAGGGATACAATCTGCATTCATGGAAATTTTTCTTTAATTTCTGACTAGTTAACCCACATAAACTAGTCAGGACTCTGGTTTGTAAGTTGAAGAAAATAGATTTGAGCTTGCTTAGGCAACAGTGGGATAGATACTTACTGGAGTAGTCATAGGAAAGACATGAAAATGAAACCCTGGCAAGGGCAGAGATATGCCTTAACCTTAGCACTAACTGACTCCAGTTGTACCAGTGCTACAGGACTCCCACTTTCTTCAATTTGTGCTTTCCTGTGTCTTAGCTTGATTCTAACGAAGGACCAAATTCTTCCATACAGCAGGAAACATAGCAACACATTTTTACATTCTGCTACACTCGCCATCAGTGAGTAACTAACGCATGCCCTCACTGGTCCCATGTACAAAAATTCTAGAAAAAATCTCTGATGGCCCAGTTTAAGTCAGGTGCCCATTAGGAGACCAATCAACTGTAGCCAAGTGGATGGGATCTGTAGGAAAATGTAGCTCCAGCTCCCTTGTGTTTGGAGTGAGGGAAGAGAAGTTCCTTTAAAATGATGATGCTTCCAGAAGAAGTAAAGGTACAGGGTGGCTTTACTTAAAAGCCAACCATTATAGTAGGAATATGTTGGTAATATTGCAGAGAAAGAATAGCGTAATGTTTCTACTTGTGAGAGGCTTACGCTGCTGCTATGGTCCAGCATCCCTTCCTCTGCAGACCATGACCTGTCTTATTCTAAGTTGTTCTCTGAGGATAGCTGTCCCCATTAACACTGCTTCCCCACCTATAGAAAAGGGCATTTGACTCAGACCTAGCCAATCACAGTACCACATTCCCCTGGGAACAGCAATTGTTGTTGGAGGATCAACCACATTCCTTCTAGAACTGAATTAGGAAACTGGAATGTAAAAGTTTGCTTTCCACTGTGATTGATAAGCTGAAAAGATAGGAACCTCAGTGCACAGTAGAGGCCCATCTGCAATAGGAGAGAGCAAAGACAACACACAGAGGGAAGCAAAGCTGATAGAAAGAGAGAGAAAAAAAAAAAGAAAGAAAGAAAGAAAAAGGAAAAGGAGAAGAAAATTGTGCATAAGCTTCTGGACCTAGCAGTGACCCAAGCCAGAGCAATCTTGGACTCCCAGTTCTGTGAACCAGAGCGTTCCTTATTCTGTCTGAGTTTACCCTGAGCCTGGATTCAAACTTTTGCATCAGAAAGACTCACAAAACACCATCTATTTTGATTGTCTTAATAAGCAAATCAATTAAACCTTTGACTTTCAATCTATGCTTCAGTGCAAAGCTATTTTGCAAATGACAAAAAGCTTAAAATAAGCCAAGAGTCAATATATAGAGAGGGAATCTCGATACAGAAAGCTAATTTAAGCAAGATATTCCTTTCCTTGGGACATGCAGTTTGTGTAGAGTCCAACAGGCCTCCCCTGTGCTACGCTCCCATGTCTATCACAGCACTCGTTCAACTGGAGTTTATTTATTTACTTACTTCTGTCTCCCACTACTGAACTTTAAACCTCTTGAGAGTAAAGACACACTTTATCTTTGTATCATGACTTCCTAGCACAATGCTAGGCAATGAATGCTTGTGGAAGGAGAGTTTAAAGAAATAAAATGGAGAGAGAAATGATATTGTGTTTGCTATGACCTAGGCACTCTGCTAAGCGATTATATGAGTTCTACTTAGAATGTTGAATTTGGCAATAAGAAGATGGAGATGTTTTAGAATATTTTATGCTCTAGTACTTTATAGCTTGTAGAATACTTCCACATATAGCTTCTTGCTTGCAATTCTTTGCAACCCAGTGAGGAAGATAGGAAAATATTAATATCTCATAATTCATGTGAAGAAAAACCTTAAGAAGTTGAGAGACTTTTCTTAAGTAACTATATTACTAACTCAGAATAAAAATCCAGGTCTCATGACTATGTACCAGTGTGTGTTCTATTATAGAAAGGATATCTAACATCACTACAAATTAAATGAAAAGAATCCATGAATTACCCTGGTAATCATTTCATCAGTGCCTCTTACTTCCCATTTCCCAGGTATTTCAAGCTTTAATTTCTGCATTAAAATTATTCTTCTCCAACTCCCTTCTTTCCCTTGTTCTTTTAATAAATCCACTTACAGGAAGGAAATGAAGTGTCATGACTTGTACCTATTGAAAGGCTTTGCTTGCAAATAGGAAGCTATAGAACATCCCCTAAAAGTAATGCCTGTTGCTTCTAAATAAGGGGCAATGAACCACGACAGAGGAAACTTCCTTTCCCATAATTCAAAGAAAATCTTTCCTTGATGTTCCTGCCAGGGCAGGCTGGTTCTTATTACAACAGAGCAATGCCCAGGTTCATTCTGACTTTAGTCCACTGAGTCAGAGAGGCCGCACTGTGAGAGGGACGAATTTGCCTTCTGCCTCCCCTTTACTGCCATGTCTGTCTTCTATCCAGTGTGTGTTTAGCTACATCATGGGCACCATAAAATCCCATGTGTATATGCACATCGTACACATAAGCATACGCACTCACGCAGATCCACATTTAGGGAAATAGAATAATAGTAACTTATTTTCAAATGATTCAGCCAAAAGTAAAAGATAAAAATATATTTGTATAAGGTAAAGCAAACATGGCAAAATGTGTTAACATCATTGAATCTAGTTGGAAAGTGTATGAGGGCTCATTGTACTAGTCCTTCAACTTTTTTTATGTCTGACATTTTCATAATAAAACACTGGGCAGAAGAAAGAAGGGTGCTAGTGACTAGTGCCCAAATGTACCTGAGAAATCCAGAAGGTAGGCATAGATACTGGACTTCTGGAAATTAGAATGTGGGCTTTTGGAAATGGTGAAGATGGAAGGCAAAACCCTACTTGGAGTGATTTAATGAAAAAATGGGTGATGAGGAAGATGTGAGATTTTCTCTAAGGGAGAGCTAAGAAATTAGTCAACGGCTAAAGTAATGTACTAAAGACCCTAACAGAGTTGTGGAAATTGGGTGAGAATAGGAGGATGCAAGGCTTCAAAAGGAGCCAATGTTTGAGCTATGTCTGAAAGGATTAGGAGGCTTTTACCAGAGTGAGAAAAAAGGAAAAGAATTCCAGGCTAGGAGATCAGCATGGACAAAGGCATGAAGTTCTGAGAAAAGTGTGATGCTCTATGAAGTCTGAATATCTATAGTCTGACCAGGACTGAAGCTGGGAAGATGAGTAGAGGGCACATCACAAGACAGCCAGAGGTCCTCAAAGAAGGGTCTGAAGACTCCCTTGAGAATCGCCTGAGTCCTAGTTAAAATGCAGAATTACAGGCTCCACCCAAGATTGGTTAAATCACAATCCCTAGGGTGGAACTCAACCTGGGAACTGGAGAAGGAGGAATTGAGTGTGAGAGAGAGATTGTGTGTCTGTGTCTCTGTGTGTATGTGTGTGTGTGTGTGTGTGTGTGAGAGAGAGAGAGAGAGAGAGAGAGAGAGAGAGAGAGAGAGAGAGCACTCCTGTCTTAATCCCACATTGCATGTCCTTTCATCTCTGCCCGTCTCTATAGAAAAGTCTTTTTCTCATTTTTCTCTCCCATCCCCTTACCTGCTTCCTCATAGGCTCTGCTCCCCAGTTCTTTGGTTTTCTCGAGGCTTTGTCTTGCAAGGTACTGACTCCAAGCAAGGACTTTGACCTCAAACATCTATCACAAACTGACATCTCCATCTAGATGTCTCTACATCATTCAGTTCATAATGCAGAAAGAGAAACAGATGAGGAAAGAAGGAGAAAAAGGAGCAGAGATAACCTAATATTCTGTCAGGAGTTGACTCTTGGCCCAATAACATTCTCTAGTGGCATGTCACATGTGCATAGGGGCAGGTTGTCCAGGGAAGTGCAGCTTGAAATGTCCATCCGCCATGAGATAAAGAGTTTGTGTGAGAATGTCAATCAATGCAATGCCTCCTTCATTGTTAAAGTCCTGTAGGGAAAAAAAAGTCAGCTGAACTAAACAGGGTGCTTAGTGACACAGGTAATTTTCATTCTGGCACAAGCTCCTTATTTTATCAAGGACTGGTAAGAAGCAGCTCCAAGACCTCCTGCCAGTCCATGGACCAAACTTTGAATTGCATTGCTCTAATAAAGGCTGGCAACACACAGACAATTAAAATATACTAGATACAATACATGTTGATATCAGTGATCAGAAATTACCAAAAATGTCCATTGAGCAAACCCATGAGAAAAACATTCTGAGGAATACACAAAAGTGAAAGCCATAGCCTTGGTCTCTGTGATGATTAAGTTCAAGTGCCAACTCAGCTACGTAATGGTGTCCAGTTGTTCGGTCAAGTAAGCACTATGAGATATTACATGGATTTAAATCATCAGTAACTTGATTGCATCTATGGCTGATTACATCTAGAATCAACTAAAGAGATTGTGTTCAGCATTGAGAATAGTCTTATCCAATCAATTGAAGGCCTTAAAAGGAGAAATGATCATTTCAGTAAGAAGGAAGAATTTCTATCTCTACTTCAGCCAGCCAGCTTCTCATAGGGAATTCATTGAAAACTTTCATCAGAGTTTCCAGCTTGCAGCCTGCACTACAGATTTTGGACTTGCCCATCCATGTAGTCACATGAGCCAATTCTTTTAATAAACCTTATAATAATTACATTATATCACATCAGTTCTATTTCCCTGAAGAACCCTGACTACTAACAATCTCCAAGCATTAGAACTTATTTCTGAGGATAGTGAGACACTAGCTTAAAATTTAATTTACCATTGAAAATAACTCAGGCTACTAGTAACTGAGAAGTATGCTTTTAGAAAGAAGGGAGGGTGAACCCCAAGAGCACTGGGGGTATGCTTTCCTAGCCTACATTTATTCTTCTCCAGCAGGTACAGTCACCAGAGTGACCCAGGAAGCATAAAAATCAGAGAACATTTTTTTAAACTCTCTTCAAGGGTGTTAGGAGGTATAAAAGACACATCTTGAGCAAAATAAATGTATGCACCTCAAGAAGGTAATAAATCATTTGTAGTTTTACTGTTGCCAGTCATTGGTTCTTGAAGGGCAAACCGTAACTGATTCTTGACTTGCTCTTTGCTTCACTGATCATCAACTTTTCTCAGAAGGTACAGTTTTCAGTGTTGACAACTCTGGGATTTTGAGGGAAAAGTTACATGATATTTTAAGATATTGCTTCATGCCATATGGGTGTACAATTCAGTTCCACAAATCTCAATTGAACAACTTCTATGTGAGGTGAACTATTTCCTCTAAGCTCTGGAGGGAACATAGAAAAGAATAAAATGTCATCAAGGAGCTCATAACCCCTTAGGGAAGACCAGTGTGTGTACACATAGCTATAACTAGTAGACTGCAATTAGTGCTACAATTGGGTAAGCAAAGGGAATGATTAATTCTGTCTATGGGGCTACAAGGAGACTTCAGAGAAGAACTGGTCTTTGAAAGGTAAGTAGAATTGCAAGGGGTATGAGTAGGGGGGATTAAAGAACATCACAGACAGAGGAAATATTGGAACTCAGACTTGAAAGAATGTGACCCATTCAGAAAACTTCAGGTAATCCACTAAGGCTATAAAATGTGTTGAAGGAGGCAGTTGACAGAGTGACCTCGATATATGCAGGCTTATGAGTGTGGTTGTGTAGAAGAGTGGGGTGCTCTGCGGCTGGGATGTAGATTAGGGCCATATTACAAAAGGCTTTGCATGTCATGCTGAGGAGTTTAGAGCAAGGAAGCTATAGCATATGGTTTATGGTATTGTAAAGCAGTCTTTGGGTAGATTGTAATAATGTTTGAAATCATTCACTCCCTCCTTCCCTTAGAACATTCTTCCCTGCTCCATTGTTTTGGCCTCAGCTTGTTATCAGATTTGGAAAGTGGAGTGAAATGTGAGCAGAAATGCTCTGCATCACTTCTGAGCAAAAACTGTCTGAAGCATTGCAGGTTCCCATCAGCCTATTAGTTCCTGTACTGTCTGCCAATGACAGGGGCTGCTCCTTTAGCCTGAATCTCAGAATAGGAAAAATCATGGAACAGACCTCAACCTGGATACCCACAGCCTGGAGGAGATCCATACTAGCTGACTGACAGCCACCAACAATAAAATCAAACTACTGTTATGAGCCACTGAAATACCAAGATTGCTACACAGTTTATAATCTAATGAAAGCTGACTAATTCACTCTTTTAAAATTATAAGACAAAGACACTTTCATCATAGAAAAAAAATTTAAAGAAAGTTAAAATTACCCACAATCCAGAAATGTGTAAAGTTGATGGTAACACATTATAATGAGTAGTGGCTGGTTTAAAAATGGGAATGTGGCTGGAAAGCGTAGTCTAGGGATGTCAATGTCAATTGAGAGAAAGCTAGAGAATAATCTAGGGACTGAATAACACAGTGAACCCACAGGTGGATGAGAATTGTGGTTGATGGTACAGATGCAAGAGTGTTCTTCTGTGAGCTAGAGCAGATGTATGTCACTATTGCAAGGTAGTGGGAATGTGGAGAAGCATGGGAAAACTACAATTGGAGTGACCTGTGGACTGTGGTTAACAACAATACTGTAGGGGGATTTCTTGGAAAATGGTATCGAAGTAGGTAGGCAGAGCTCAACTCTCCCACAAAAAAGAACAGAGAAAGGGCAAAAACCTATCCGAGGGAGCTGCTTTGGAGTATTATAGAAAAAGAAACTACTTCTCATTAACCAGGAGGGAACTAGACAGATAAAGAAGCCAAAGGAAAACCATGAGTAACTCGTCCTTGTGGCTGGAACTGGCACATACACCTACCATCAAGGCCAATAGCCTCAGTAAAGACACTGATTCACTGCAACCAACCGAGTGGAACAGAGATTCCCCGGGAGGAAGAGCGG
>JAQZBX010049533.1:0-19896 GCA_029593785.1 Cabassous unicinctus
AATGTCAGTCTTCTAGGAGAAAGCATCACCTTGATGATGCCTTGATTTGGATTTTCTCTTATCCTCAAAGCCATGAACTAAAAAATTCCCATCGTTTAAGCCAACCCTTTGCAAGGTATGTGCTTGAGCAGCCAAGGATTCAAAAATGCTCCTCAAATAATATTATTTAAATATCTCAATATTCACTTCCAGCCTCTCTCTTCATCTCATGCACTGTACTACCTAGCATATTTGTTTGATGACATTTCCTTCATTTCTGTTCCTATAGTGACAGTGAATACACTATAATATGGGCTTCATTTATAAGGTTTCAACTCTTTATGCTTGTGTCTTATGTAAGGAGAGATGTAAATTTAAAAATGAGAAAGCCTTTATTCTCCCTGTTGAACATAAGGGAAGAGATATCCTTCTCCCTCCCATCTTTCTGAGGATTTACTTTAGAAAACCTATAGTTATGAGTAATACTACTTTCTCTGTCCATTTGAAATGCATATATTTGAAAAGTGTGTCAAAATTTAACTATCTTGCAAATTTTATCACACAAGGTCTATACAAGAAAGGAAACCATTTCTTTGCAATGTAATAAAATAAAATTGTTCCAAATTTCCTGATAAGAGGTGAGCATAGCTTCTGGAGGTGGGGGTTTAGGGGAGTGTGTTCCTGGCTCCAAATTGTAATCCTACCTCTGGTCATGAAGATATGAGAAATAACTTGAAAATATGTATGAAATGGATTGTATCTGTTTAGTCACATAAAAAAGCTTAAGATTTCTTTTTGTCTTTTAATACCTGCGGAATGCCTGTGGGTCATCACATTTTGCTTTAATGTTTATTCAATGATAAAATAGTTTTTCTCTCTCTTCTACCTTTGTAGAGAGGTTTTTTGGGTTGGGAGTTGATTTTGTTTTTATTTAGTTAGTTATATTTCCCCCCAAGAGTAACTGGTGCCTAAATTAAAATATATCTCAAATTGAAGACATTACCTTCCCCAAACAAGTGAAAGTTATATCTCCTCCAATTTCCAAATCTTAATTAATGGCTTCACTGACATTCAGGAATTAATTCTTGAAACCCCCTTTCAGCACCACAAAGCCCAATAGAGCATTGTTATTCTCTCTGCACTGAGTACTATTCTCATCCTTCATCATCTCCCAATCTCACACACATACACAATCACACCTTATTCATTTTCCTTCAGTGTCTGTTTAAATGTTAGTCCCACTGAATTCCTCCTTTATCTAAACTCCCACCTGTGTTAGCCTTTCCTTTCTCTGGCTGAGTTCTCTTGAACAGAACACTAATTTATCTTCAGGAGATACCTGTATTTTGCCATTATATGTTTATTAATTCATTTCTTTCATTGCCTTTCATCTTTCCTAATGAACTGTTTGCAGAAAAATAGACCCTAGAACCTTAAAATAAGAGAGGTTCCTCTCTGATCATTACATATGAATTAAATTCCTGGGGAATATCTTCTAAACAATAACCAAATCTGTCCTCAGATTATCTGTCCACAAATATCTGCAGTGAGATGCCACAATTATCTTCAGTTTAAAATTCACTTACAAAATAAAAGAGATCCATCTCTCTTGGGGAAAATTCTCACTGGTACTCACCTGAACTCAAAGAGATGGAAAATCCAGGGACACTGGGTCATTATTGAGGGTGCTATCACTATATTCCAGAGCTCAGAGCTTCTTTCTTTTTTATTTTATTAAAGAAGTTGTGGGTTTACAGAACAATCATGCATAAAATATGGGATTCCTATATACCACCCACCACCATCAACCTGCATTAATGTGGGATAATTGCTACCATTTATGAGAGCACATTTTTATATTTGTATTATTAATAAAAGTCCAGGATTTATTTTACACCTCAATGTTTGTGTAGTGTAGTTCCATGGATTTAAAATTATTTTTATTATATTAATATTTATACAATCTAACATTTCCCCTTTTAATCATATTCAGATCTATATTTCAATGCTGTTAATTGTGTTCATAATGGTGTGCTATCATTACCACCAATCATCAACAAAACTTTTCCACCATTCAAAATAGGAACCCTATACCTTTTAAGCCTTAACTTTCCATTCCCTATCCTCACTCCACCTCTGGTAACCTATATTCCAGATTGTGACTCTATGAGTTTGCTTATTCTAATTGCGAGGGAGGCCATACAATATTTGTCCTTTTGTGCTTGTCTTATTTCACTCAACATGTTGTTGCATTTATCAGGATTTCATTCCTTTTTACATTTGAATAATAGTCCATTCTATTTATATACCACACTATATATATATATATATATATATATATCTTATTTATCCATTCATTGGTTCACGGACAGAGGTTGTCAAAGCTTCTTTCTTGCTCTAGAAAAATCACTATTGAAAGTGCCTCTTTATGCTGTTAATAAGTTCATCAGCCATGCATAAAGAGGGCATACTTTGTTTACCTTGAATGCCAATGAAGAAAAATCTAATCAAAATATCACTAAATAAAAAATTTCCATTTAAATATATAAAACATTTATGTACAGATAATGAAAAAAGTTATATCTTTTCATTCTGTAATTGCTCTAAAATATCCAAAGGAAACCTACATTCCTTTTCCCAGAAGTCTCACTGTTTTGTGGATTCTGGTTTTGGGGAGGGGACAATAATGTGGGGAACTTTCAGAAAGATGATCAGTCCTGTGGAAGACTTGTAAGACTACAACATTTTCTCAGGGTTGGAGCATCAGTGTTGTTCTGTATAAGAACAAATAGTTTTGCTGCCAATATATATTTAATGGAAAGCTATTTTTCATTCATCTTGTGTGCATATACTTTACTATCAAGGAATAAAAGTAACAGAACACAGATCTCTTCAATTCAGAATTATCTGATGTCATAAAGACTGTAAAACCCTACAAGTCTCAATTATTAGGCATTCAAAGGAATGAATTGTCCAGTTTCATTACTGATTTTACTATAAATAGACTGTTTCAACTATTTTTAAATAAAATAAAAAGTTTAAAGATCTTAGGATATCTCCTGAGAGAAATAAAAAGAAATTACTTTTTAAAGAAAAATCAAGCAATATATTTATTAATTAATTAGAATTAATCTTGTTTCCAAAGGTAATATTTTGTCTTTTATTATTTTAATAGTCTTCTGAATTTAAAGAAAAAAGTATGCCATAGCATTTAGTAGCTAACATTTTGGGTAATGAACTTCAATATTATTGTTCTGTTATATGTGCCTATATTTTTACATATAAATGTAAATATGTTTTGATGCTTAAAATTTGTTCTTCAGATGCTATTGAGTGTTGACAGGCATTTTTCTAGTGGTTGGATTTGCAGTTGTGAGAAAAAATATATGTCCTTCCTTCCTGACTTTAATACATAAACATCCAAACACATTGTTATAACATTTGAACATGAAGTTCAGTGTGTTAGCAGAGAGATATGTCAAATAAACTGTGGCCTCATGTGATGGGGATAATCTACTTTCAAACTCTTTGATCTGGTGTGTGGTAGCATTTCACTTCTCTTAAAGGAAATGTTGTACTGAAGAACTTGGTCCATGGCTGTTGTCTGTTGTTCTCATTTCCTTGCTAACTGGTCCCTTCAACATATATGTTTGCTTCTTCAAAGCTTACAAATGAGAAGGCAATAGTGTTTGCTATCAAGTTGGTATTCACAGTCTGTTGTAAACCAACCTAGGAAGTGATTAACCATTCCTTTTGATGCATTCTAAACATTGCAAGCTATTCACTAGATCTGGCCCTCAATCAAGGGAAGGGGATTACACTAGGGTGTGAACCCCATTCAATAGGGATCTTTGGGGGTCCTTTTATAAAGTTGCCTAACATCGTGTCTTTCACATACTATGGTTGACATGGGGCCAGCCAGCAACTAGACTTCCTGCAGACTCCTTGCTCAATCGAATGTCAGCTTTTGGCTGTCTGTCTCATTTTCATTTCATAATCTTTTGCTTATCCAAAATGCCTTCATTCCATAGGAATTTGTTGAGAGCATAATGAATGCCTTATATTGAGCTAATGGCAAAATATTGAACAATAATTAATATGTGGTCCCAGGTACATCAGTCTTTTGATGGGGAGTATGGTTTTCCTACCTGCAACAAGTGAATTTCTGGAGTCCCTGGCAGTTTTTGGAATCTGATGAAATTCCCATATGAGGAGGACAGAAAAATTAAGTTTGTCTGGCTCCATGCATTTCTTTGTCAAATTAAAAATTATATTGTTTGGTAATCAGAACTCTGACCTATGATTATCCTTCAGGTTAGTATCTTTTTTATTTCTCAGGTACTGTACAGCTCCCTAATCTTATGTGTTTGGGGAAATGGAAAGAACAGAGGATGCCTCCTCTGAGAACTTTATTTTAAGGTTTAACTTTGCTCATTGAAGGATGGAAAGGGTGAAAACTGATGAGAACTTCCTCAGCCAAATGTGAATGTGTTCTTGAACCCTATTTCCAACATTAGGTCAACACCAGAGTCTGCCATCTTCACTCTGCAAGCATACTTATTTATATTTATTTCCTTCTAGAGATATTGGCTGGTTTTAAAAATTGCACACAGTGGTATCAACTTGAGAATGGAGGGGAACAGTGGAAAATTAGAAAGTGAGTGACAGAGTGAGGGACACATGGATAAATGAAAAAAGAAACCAAGGTTTCTGCACAGGTCCATGACCATTGTGCAGATAGGACTGTTGTCCCTCTTCCAGCCCTTCCCCATCCTCCCCTTTGGTAGTCTGGCTGCCATTACTTCTACTCCAGGTACTTCTACTCCAGTCATTGCATCAATGGCTCCATATGGTGACAAGAGCACAGCACTCCTTCTCCCAGTCCCTGCCATTACTTTTGCTCAATCTTAATCTTTTGCCAAACACTTAAGGAGGTCTTGTCCTTTACCCAGCCTCTGTGCATGTCCCTTGGTGAGATCAATGGATTTGGGAAGGACACCACAATATCTAATCCACTGGTGTGGGCCAGTGTCCATGAAATGCTAGTATGAAAGTCTGTGTAGGAGAGGAGGAGAAACAGTGTCTGTTGTGGGTTTCACATCCCAGTCACCTCAATCTGCACCTGGATGAATCCTGTTCTCTTCAATCTATTCTTTAGATTGAAGCATCTCACCTCCTGACCAACCATTAATCCTGCTAGAAGCCTAGAAGGTGAAGATCAAGGCCTACATATCCTGGTAGTTTCTGATATTTGTCATTATATTCCACAAGGGGATCTGAACTGATTAAATTTCAAATAAATCCCTCTCCCAAACTATCAGATGTTCCAATATATCTGAGGTAAAACATATTTTCCTTCAGTCAAGATGCTGGTCAAAGGAGCATTTATCGACTCTTAAATCTTCACAACAAAGGTATGGCTTTATAGAAGGTTTCCATGCCTATCATTATGTCAAGTATCTCCATAAACACATAATCTGAATAAGAGAAGTTTGCCTCTTCTCTAAACATAACTTCATGAAAGACAAACCCACTGTCCCCTCCAAGGGATACTGCCACAATGCAGTCACTTCTCCTTCAGAGCCCTGGCCCCCTTTATGCTTCACTCATGAGCCACATCTGGTGTATAGGGGAAACTAAGGGTCAGAGGAAATCCATTTTCCATTCAGAAGAGGTTCTGACTTCCAGCCCCTTTTTCTCCCATCTTACTCTTAAGATTTTGTGGTACTGGGACCTCAAGAGGAACTCAGTCTCAGGGTGAAAAAATGACAGAGTTGACCAAGTAAAACACAAATGAGGGACCAGTTACCTCTTGTAGGTGTCATTTCCCAACCTCTGCTGCCATGTATGTGGAACTGAAATCAGACCTCTGTATGAAGTAGCACCTTTGGTATCCTTATGCCTTCTCTCTGTAAAATAGGTACATGGGAATGAGCAGAACCCTTTGCTAAAGCCCTTGACTCTGCTACTCCTATCCTTCTTTAGGGAGGTTCCCCTTACCAGATCACAGTTTGTGAAGATGAAGCCTGAATCCCTATGAACTGAGCTTTGGGTTTAAATGGGTTACTGGGGATCCACTCAGAGAATTGACAGCACTTCCTTGTGAATTCTGTATTATAGGGAAATGTTGAAGCCACATAATTTGTGCAAGCTTTCCTGGCTAGTGGGATAGAGTCATAGGATGTGGATCCAGAGTCTGACTTCAGGGACTGAACACTTAACTGTCCCTGGAGTCTGTTTGACTCAGGATGTGCCAGGAAATGGAGATACTAAGGGTTCCTCACTTAGAGGATTTTGTCTGGAGATTAAAATGTGATGATAATTTAATGATACAGAATGTGTGATGCAATTAAAACTAAAGCAGCCACAACACAACAGTGAGAAAGACCCATCACAACATGTGATTTCTGGGGATCCTAACACCAGACACAGATCTCAGATGTTGGGAATTACCTGGAGAATGTAGAAATGAGAATGCTCATTGAGTGCTCCCTCCTCTCTGCTTTGAGTGGGTGCCAGAAGTCGGTATTTGTATCATTGGCTTCAGAGATCCTGATATGGTGCCGAAATTTTAACTTCATAAAAGAGTATTTTACAAGATAAAGACCAATATTTATTATTGACTCTAATCTCCATCACACAAGGCAGAGTGGCCACTTTAGTGTTACTCACTCTCCACCCCTTAACTTTTAGATATGAATGTTGAGAAACCTAATATCAGAGTCACTATGCCCTTCTCAGAAAGGGCCTGCCCTTGTTCATTTATTAACATAATTGACGAGGAACTATTAAGAAGTGTCCAAATAAATTGTGTGGATGCCAAAATACTCCTCTTTCCTTCAAATATATAACAACATGCCTGAATCCTTCTCATCTTGATGATGAGGGTGAATTAACTTTCCAAGAAGCTGCCTCCAGTTTTTGCCTGCCAGATCCTGAACATAGGATCCAAAGTGCCCCAGGGGGAAAGAGTTCCCATTTGGCAGCTAAAGCTTGTAGTTCAATGACACTATATTTGGCCTTTTTTCTCTTCAGGGAGTTTGGCCAGCAAAGTCCACTTTTGAAACTTGGCTCTGGTCAGACTTGAATCATGGTCAAGTGGAGCTTGAAAAAGACCTTCATGGTAAGAGTTACCAAAAGTATCATCTGCTGCCATGCCAGGAAAATTCAAGGAAAAAAATACTATTGGGGGTCTCTCTTCCCAGTTGTAATCAGTTCTCTTACTATTTTAAAACATGTCACTAATTGCAGAATTTCAGAAAATCTCTTGAATAGTAAAGTGGGGACAGTGTTGTTATGATATATGGTCTTTAAATAGCACTCAAAACTTAACATCATTGCTTGCCAATCTCCTGTAAATGTTTTTATGGCTTTGACACTTCTGTGAATTATCTGCTGACTTTTATTGCTATTTTATGACTCAGTGTACCTATAATTCAGAATCATTTTTAAAAGCCCACTCACCCAAGTTTTCATTTAGAATGATGTTAATTATTATTCTGTAAAATGTGCATGAAAATGGATAACTCTGGATTAGATTTTGATTTTTAATATAATTTGATTAAAAAATATAGCAGAGACATAAAACAAAAATTTTGAAATGAAAGAAAAACAATTAAATGAAATTAAAGAAAAAATCATCCGAACTTGAAAAGGCAGAACAGAAAGAAAAGAATAGCAAAAATGGAACAGTGTTTCAGAGAATTGAATGACAACATGAAACACACAAAAATACATGTTACTGTTGTCCCAGGAGGAGAAGAAATTGAAAAAAGGCAGAAAGAATATTTGAGGAAAAATTACTGAAAACTTCCCAGCCCTTGTGAAAGACATAAGTATCAATATCTAAGAATACACCAAACAAACTAAATCCCAATAGACCTACTCTGAGACACCTTTTCAGAATGAATATACCAGAGATAAAGAGAAGATTTGGAAAGCAGCAAGAGAAAAGCGATGCATCACCTAAAAGGGAACTTCAATAAGATTAAGTGCTGACCTCTCATCAGAAACCATGGAGGTGAGAAGAAAGTGGAAAAATGTATTTAATGTAATGAAAGAAAAATGGCCTGTCAGGAATTCTTCATCTGTCAAAACTGTCCTTCAAAAATGAGGGGGAGTTTAAAGTCTTCACAGATGAACAAAAACTGAAAGAGTATGTTACCAAATGACCAGATCTACAAATGGCTGCAACCTGAAAGGAAAAAACAAAGCTGGGAGACTTGGAGAACATTGTACAAATGAAGATTATTAGTGTGGCAGTTTGAGATTATTTATAAGTCCCTAAAAGAGAAAGATTATGTTTGTAAACTAATGTATTCCTCTGGGTGTGGTACCCTTTCTATGTATTAGATTCAGCTGACATGTCTTGATTAGATTACCTGTTAAGATTAGGGCTTTGATTTGACCACTTTAGTAAGGCATGACTGAGGTTGAGTCCCCACCTCCTTGGTGGGCTGACATAAATGGACATTCACTCAAGAAGACACATGAGAAGGGAGAGAGAGCTCTATCATGTTTGATCTTGGGGTCCCAGGGAGACAAGTGCCATTCACCTGATAGTTTTCAGCAGAATAGAACAACGTGGTGGAGCATCTGAGAAGGCCCAGGAAAAAACAAGTCATATGCCAGAGTCTGATTTAGAAAGCCTGAGAGATCAGGCGGAGATCACCCATCATCTTGCTTCCACATGTGGCAGATGACTTTGGTGAGAAAGCACCTCTTATGCTACCTTGAATTGGACTTTCCATGGCCTTGGGACTGTAAGCTTTTACACCAAATAAATACCTTTTTAAAAAGGCAACAGATTTCTCACACTTTGCATCAGCACACCTTTCACTGACTAATACAATTAGTTAGGGTGAGTTAAGGCTAAAAAGACAGACAATAGTAGGATATGACAATAGAAAGCCAAAGGAAAAAATGGATGAAGTAAGTAATGACTTTACAGTAATAATATTGAATACTAATGAATTAAACTTCCCAATCAAAAGCATAACTGGGCAAAATTTTTAAAAAGAGTCATCTATATGCTATCTACAAATGACTCAACTTGGACGTAAGGGTACAATCATGGTGAAAGTAAGTGGTTGGAAAACAATATTCCATGCAAATATTAACCAAAATGATCTGGAGCAGTGATTCTAATATTGGGAAAAAAGATTTTAAATATAAAACTTTTATAAGAGATAAAGAAAGTCATTTTATATTAATAAAAGGGGCAATTCACGAAGATGAAATAGCTATAAAAATATTTATGTACATATCCTGGGTACCCCAAGATAGATGAGGCACACCCTGGCAAAGCTGAAGGAAGAAAAAGTATTTCTATAATAATATTGTAGAGCTCAATACACACAATTCAGCATTGGAAACAGCATGTGGATAGAGGACAAATCAAGAAACAGCTTGTATAATATAATGAATGAACTAGACTTAACAAACATTTATATAGAATTACACCCCAAACAGAAGAATATACATTCTTTTCATGTGCTCATGGATCATTCTCAAGGATAGACTATATGTTGGGTCAGAAGAGAGGTCTCAATAAATGTAAAAAGATTGAAATTATACAAAGCACTATCTCTAACCATAATGAAATAAAGCTGGAAATCAATAATGGAAAAAGAGAAAATTCACAAAAATATGGAGAATAAACAACGCAGTTTTAAATAATCAGTATGTGAAAAAAGAAATTACAAGAGAAATCAGTAAATGTCTCAAGACAAATGAAAACAAAGACACAGCATATCAACTCCTTTCAAAAGCAATGCTGAAAGGGAAGTTTACAACCCTCAATGCTTATATTAAAATAGAAGAAGAGCTAAAATCGAAGACCTAATTGTCACCTGAAGATACTAGGAAAAAAAACAGCAAACTAATCATAAACCAACCCAAAGGAAAGAAATTATAAAGACCAGAAGAGAAATAAATGAAAATTTAGAGGGAAAAAACAATAGCAAGAGCCAATAAAACCAAAATTTGGTTCTTTGAGAAGGTAAGCAAAATCAACAAACTTTACCTAGGCTGAGAAAGATAAAGAAAGAAGATGCAAATAAAATCAGAACTGAGAAGGTGTCATTACCACTATGCCCATAGAAATGAGACAGATCATAAGATCATATGAACAACTGTTTGCCAACAAACTAGATAATGTAGATGAAATAGAAAAATTCCTGGAAACACATGAACAACTTACATTGACCCTAGAGGAAATAGAAGACCAACAAACCAATCACAAGTAAAGAGATTGAAGCAGTCACCAAAAACATCCCAAAATGAAAAGTCCAGGACCAAATGTCATTACAGGTGAATTCTACCAATTGTTCAAAGTTGATCTAATGCCAAACAAGCTCACATCGTTCCAAAAGAGTAAACAGGAATGAATGCTATCAAGCTCATTTTAGGAAGCCAGCATCACCCTAATACAAAAGTCAGATAAAGACACTATGAAAAAAGAAAATTACAGATGAATTTCTCTAATGAATATAGCTGTAAAAATCTTCAACAAAATACTTGCAAACCAAATCCAAAAGTACATTGAAAATGTTATACCTCCTGATCAATTGGGTTTTATCCCAGGTATGCAAGGTTGTTTAACACAAAGAAAACAAATTATTGTAATAAATTACATCAATAAATTGAAGAAGAAAAATCAAATGGCCACCTCAATTGATTCAGAAAAGGCATTTAAAAAAATATATAGCATTCTTTCTTGATAAAAATGCTTCAAAAGATCATAATATATAGATTTCTCAACATGGTAAAGTGCTTATTTGAAAACACCAAAACTAACATTGTATTCAACAGTGAAAAACTGAAAGCTTTCTTGCTGATATTGGGAATATTACAACAATGCCCACTGTCACCACTGTTATTCAATATTGTACTAGAAGTCCTTGCTAGAGCAATTAGGCAAGAAAAAGAAATAAAAAGCACACAAATAGGAAAGGAAGAAGTAGAACTTTTCCTATGGACAGATAATATGATTCTATACCTAGAGAATACTGAAAAATACACAACAAATTTAATAGAAAAGATGAGTTCAGCAAAGTGGCTTGATACAAGATTAATACACAATAATCAGTAGAATTTCTACACACCACTGATGAGCAATCTGAGGAAGTCAGGAAAAAAGTCAATTTATAAGAGCAAATTAAAGAATCAAATATTTAGGAATAAACTTAACTCAGAACATAAGGGTCCTGTATTCAGAAAACTACAAAACATTGTTAAAAGAAACCGAAGAAGACCTAAATAAATGGAAGGACATTCTGTGGTCATGGATTGGAAGATTAAACATCAAAAAGATGTCAATTTTACCCAAACTGAATTACAAATTCATTGCAATCCCAATAAAAATCCCAACAGCCTTTTTTCATGTTTTATTTTTTAATTTTTAATTTTTCAAAAGATACTTAGATTTCATAAGTGTTACACAAAAAATATAGAGATTCCCATACATGCCACCTCCCACAACTCCCACAACCTCACACATAAATATCCTTCATTAGTGTGACACATTAATTGTAATTGATAAACACATCCTGGGGCTTTGCCTTTAAGCATGGACCATAGTTCACATTGTAGACCACACTCTCTCCCACGCAGTTATGCATGTTATATGATGATATAAAATGGCCTATATCTGTCATTGCAATGTCACTCAGGGCAATTCCCATGTCCTGAAAAAGCCCCTGTATTATGACTGCTTTTCCCTCTCCCTAACCACAGAGCCTCCAGTGGTCACTGGCTCCATATCACTGTTGTAATATCTTCCATTGCTTGAATCACAATATGTCTATAGTAGAATACAAGTCCACTCTAGTCCATAACTCTTCCCCCCATCCTGAGGAGTCTGGGATTGTGATGTCCACTCCACCTCCAATTGAGAGGGGGCTTATATCCCATTTGGATGATGGATGGGATTATCCTGCCTGCAGCTGAAGACTCTCTCCATTGCCTGGAATGTCCGTTGTCCATCATCATCTCCCCACCAGTTGTCCTGGGTGAGTCCAATGAGCTGTAGAGTAGGAATTGATTCTCCACTGAGTTTCTGGGCCCAGCTGCCACATGGATAGCCCAAAGATTCAAGTCTTTGAATGTACACCTACAGGCTCAAGCACCAAGTATAGGTCTGAATAAAAGGGACAGATGAGCCATGTGCAGGGAAGACAAACTTGAGTCCAACTCTGTCACTCTCAGGTGCACAAAATTCAAAGAAGGGCCCACTGACAAGGCACCAAACTCTGGAGCTATCCACCCTGATATAGGACCTGGGTGTCTCCAGAGCCCTCAAAACCCCCTAGTTGCTGTGATATTCACTTTGGAATTCTATGAGATGCTACTGAGATGTGCATAAGCATTATCTCTGGGATGACCTCCTGACTCATTTTGAAGTCTTTTAGCCATATAAACTCATTTATCTTTACTTTTTTCCCTATTGTTCAAGGTCTTTTCCCAGTCACATTGTCAGTTGGCCCTTGTTAGCAATTTCTTGGTGCCAGGGAGACCCATCCCTGGGAGTCATGTCTCATGCTGGAAGGTAATGCATTCATATGCTGAGTTTGGCTTAGAGATAGGCCACACTTGAGCAACAAGGAGACTGTCAGGAGGCAACCCTTAGGCACCCCATAACAGTAGGATAAATTTCAATCTCAAGAGCAAAGACTCATAAGGCAAGTCCTCAATATCAAGGGTCCATCAGTGGGTAATCCTCCTTAGCCCTTAACTGCCCCTGCACTTGGGGGACTGTTGCTGCTCCCTTAGGGACTGTGGCAGTGCTCTCCAGGATGGTAATTCAGTATTCTCTCATTTATTGAGTGATTCTCCACCCACTGTGACAATGCCCTGTGAACATTTTAACATTTTTATATACCTTATAAGTAGGCTTAGGTTAACTTCCTCCCACATATCCCCTACCCTTGACACCCCACATCAATTAACCTCCCCCCAGTTGTAACCCTTCTGTGATCCAAAGCTTCTTCAAAGATGAAGTCATTACAATAGCCGAATACAACCAATAGGAATATGAAATAATAATGATAAGTTTAAATGTAAGAGATAAAATATATAAATGTTTTTAAAAACTAAAAATAAAATAAAATTAAAATATTGGCATATTAAAAATATGAAAAATATAATAAAAATTTTTATTGACCTTTTGCCTTTCATCACTGCAATATCTGGTGTCCAGTCTGTACTGTGGCATCTTCCCCCTCTCATTCCCCAGTGACTCACTATTTTTTATTGTATTTTCAAAGATATTTTAGGTCACAGCAGTCACACACAGAATACAGGAAACTATCATATACCCAATATCTGCCTCCTTTCCTTTCCTTTCCCTATATTAATACCTTTTTATATGTGGATTATAGCATTGTTATAATTGATATACAAATAGTGAAACATAGCTACTGAACATTTTCAATGGTTTACATTATGGTTTACATTTTAGACCTTACACTTTTATAAATTTTGATGATATTTACCATGTCCTGTGTCCCTCACTGTATGGTAATGAAGAACATTTCCACTGACCACTAAATATCCCTTGCTTGATCTCTTCTAGTGCTCTCACCCTATTCCCCCAGGGCCCATTATTATCCCCTTGCTTGGCTCATTGGATGACAATGGGCTTTTTTTTGAAGAAATGGAAAAGCCAATTCTCAAATGTATTTGAAAAGATAAGTGGTCCCATATAGCCAAAAATGTCTTTTGTAAAAAATCATGTATTTTAAGGATTTTCATATCCTGTCTTTAAATCATATTACTTACCTGCAGTGGTAAAAACAGCTTGGGAAGCAAATGTAGCTCCCATATACAAGCTCCATATGTTGGTTGAGCACCTGCTTCCCATGTACAAGGTCCTGGGTTCAATCTCCAGTGCTCCTTAAAGAACAAAATAACAACAAAATCCAGCATAGTACTGGAATAAAGGTAGACATACTGACCAGTGGAACTGAATCAAGAACTAAGAAATAGAACTTCACATCTATGGTCAAGTGATTTTTGACAAGGATATCAAGCATTTCCAGCTGGGCCAGAACAGCCTATTCAAGAAATGGTGCTGGGAGAACTGGATAGCCATATCCAAAAGAAAGAAAGATGACCCCTAATTCACATATTATACAAAAATTACCTCAAAGTGGATCAAAGACCTTAATATAAAAGCTATAACCATAAAACTCCTAGAAAATTTTAAAGGAAATATCTTTAAGGTCTTGTGGTAGATGGTAATTTCTTAAACCTTGCACCCAAAGTATGGGCAATGTAAGAAAAACAAGATAAGTGGCACATCCTCAAAATTAAATACTTTTGTTTTTCAAAAGACTTTGTCAAGAAAGTAAAATGACTAACTCCTCAATGGGAGAAAATATTTGGAAACCACATATCCATAAAAGGCTTATATACTTGTTTTATAAAGAAATCATACAACTCAACAATGAACGAAAAGCAACCTATTTTTTTTAAATGAGCAAAAGACTTGAATAGACATTTTTCCAAAGAGGAAATACAACTGTCTAAAATGCACATGAAAATATGTTCAACATCACCAGCTATTATGGAAATGCAGACCAAAACAGAAACTACAAGTGCTGTAGAAGATGTGAAGAAATAGGAATTGTACTTTGCTGTTGGTGATAATGTAGAATTGTGCAACCCCTGTGGAAGACAGTTTTTTGAACCTCAAGAAGCTGAAAATCAAACTGACCTATGATCCAGCAGTCCCTTTATTAGGAATATATTCATAAAACCTGAAAGCAAGGACATGAAATGACATTTGCACACCGATGTTCATAGCAGCATTATTCACAACTGCTAAAATATGGAAACAACTCAAGTGTCCATCAATAGAAAAATGGACAAAATGTAGTGTATACATACAATAGAATACTCTTCAGATATAAGATGAAATGAAGTTGGGATGCATATTACAGCATAGATAAACCTTGAGGACATTATGTTGAGTGAAACCAGCCAGACACAAAAGGACAAATATTGTATGATCTCACTGAAATGAACTAAATATAATGAGTAAGCTCACAGAGGTAAACTCTAGAGCATAGGTTACTAGGAGATAGAATATAGGTTGAGAATGGGAGTTGGTGATTTATGTAGAATTTTTAATAAGTTTTATTGTAAAGTATGGAAATTAACAGAGCTAATGGTAACACATTATAGTGAGTATAACTAACACTGTTAAATTATAAATGTGCTTGTCCCTGAAAGGAGTAGTCTATGGACATAAAAGTCAATTGAAAGAAAACTAAAGGATAATCTAAGAACTATAACAGTGATTTTGGTGGTGGAAGAAGAGTTTGGTTAATAGAATTAAAAAAAGAATGTTCTCTTACAAAGTGTTAAGAATACACAGGAAAATTATAACTAATGCAATTTATGATGATAACAGTAATATTGTAATATTTTTGTAGCAATGGCAAAGAAGATATTATAACAATTTTAAGGACCAAAAATAGGGAAGTATAAGGGGGGATGGGACTTTTTCTTTTGGAGTAATGCAAACATTGTAATACTGACTTCAGTGATGAGAGCACAATTCTGTCATGAAAAAGAAAGCCAATTAGTGTACATTTTGAATGGGTTGTACAAGGCATGGGAGTGTTTAACATGAATCTTGTGGTGGAAGATGGACTGTTGCAATCAAAAGAAAGGTGAGAATGTTCTCTCATGAACTATAACAAATATGTAATACTAATACAGGATGAAAATGATTTGGTTGGAGGAAAATACCCCAAATATAAAATATGAGCTATCATTAGTATTAATATTTTGATGATGCTCTTTCATAATTTGCAGGAAATATTTCACAACAATGCATGGTCCTGCTGGTGGGGTGATATAAGTGAGATATGTATGATGATAGGCATGTTTGCTTTTTACTGTACATTTTTATTGATGTATATTCATATATGAATGACACACTTCAATAAAATTTTTTATAATAAAAAAATAATAAAAAAAGATGAAGATCAGACTCTCTGGTTCTCACTAATAAAAGGGCACATGGAAGATGAGGTTTGAGTGTCCCTCATGTCACAGCAGTCACCCGTCCCTCAAGATCTAATGTCACAGGGCACAACAGAGATCCCCATTCCACTATCTCACCTCCTGAAGGTTGACCTTGAACTACACTAACTTTGCCCTCCTCCCACACTTTTCATTCTGACTATTCTGTTCAAGGCTGGCATGTGTTACTTAAAAGAGGTCAAGGATGGATCAGAAGGCATACATTATTCATTGAGGCTATTTGTGTGTGTGTGTGTGTGTGTGTGTGTGTGTGTGACTGTGTTGGTAGAGAGGGTTAAGTGACAATAAGCAGTTCAGAACTTCTCCCTAACATTAGCAAAACACTCAATTCTCTCATTCCTGCACAGATGCATGAAGGCTTTAGGACTGATCAACCTGGTAGTGGTCCAGATGATGTGAACTTATCTCATTTTCTTTTCTCAATCTCTCAGTGTTGAACTTTCATGTACCACAGAGAATCATAGAAGGCAGATACTCATGGATGGGAACAGACAGGAACCCATTAAAGTGAGATTAGGAAATGGACTATCCTCATTTAAATTCCATTTATAAGCATCCAAAACTTTCTCTGGAGTCCAGAAGAATCAGGCATTTGGCCTCACCTTGAAATTCTGTTTTTTTCCAACAACATGACTGGAGAGTAAGTGAGAGGCTCAGAGTCCAGCCAATGAGCACTTCTGTTTGCTCATGAAGTGGTGCTGAGTTTTGTAAATTAGCCAGAAGCCTTTTCACTTGAATGTGGGCTTTGATATCTCCATGACAATGTGCTCTGTTATCCAGTCTCTGTTTCTGTGGAGTGAGGTCCCTGGACCTGGCCAAGCTGCATGTTCCTGAAAGGTGCCAAGGTGAGAGGGAAATGAGACCTCCTCTAGAACTTTTCTGCCACAGTTCAGCAGGGCTTGTAGACAGAATCACCTAATCTACATGGAGTTTGGCTCCTTATACATCTCACCACTTCCTCAAACTGTATTGTTTGATCTACTCTTCCTCTGTCCATTTCCCTTGTCTGCTCTTTATCCCCCCACTTCTTACCTGTCCAGTTTTCCTCTCATGTTTCCCCTAGCCAATAAATGGATTGTAGCTTCACATTAACCTATTCCCTATATGGGTTATGTGGGTGCAACCTGAACTGATGATAAGCCCTAGAGAAAGTCCCTGGAGCCCCCAGACAAAGACTATGAGCAAAATCAGAAAATTCTTTGAGATGTATGAAAATGAAGACACACATTAAAATTATATGGATACAGGAGGAAACTATCCAAGAAGGTATCAGAGTAGCTCAGGCAAGGTTCAGCTTTCTTGCAAAATAGGAGAGAAGACATAGAAGTAGTCTGAGGGAGCCACTTTAGGGGACTCTGCAGGCCAGGAGTGTGCCATGCTCTCATACAGGATGGACTGGGGATGCATAACCAGTAAGGTCAAAGGGAAAACCTTCAGTTGATACCCCTGCAAATAGAAATGACACCCATCCCCCACCCCCCAATGAGAACAGCCTCAGTAAAACCTGTGGCTGATTTACCAACAGAGGGAGATAGGATAGTTTTCTCCCAGAAAAGAGGGAGTGTCCATTGGAGGGCTGACTATGGTTTCCCTTCTGTGAATCTAACATAATTCACTAGCTCAGAATGGGTAGTGGAAATTGAAAGACTCATCACCAAAGAAGGGTTTGCTGAGGAGCACCATTTGCTGGCCAGCTGGGAAAGTGAGAAAGGCAGATTGGTCTTTCCTGATTCTTTTCCAGGCAAAGTAGACCTGATCAGACCCCAGTAGCACCTCCATGTCACAGTTTTGATTACTTAAACATGACAATATTAAAATTTTAGGGAAAAAAAAACTAAAAAAACCAAAGAAGAGCTGTGAAATAAAACCACTAGGCAAAAGAGTTTGATCACCAGAGCAAAACCATCAGCATAAGCAGATACCAAGTTTCAATAAAAGATATCCAAACTAAAAAACAGGAAAATGTGGCCCTTACAAAGGAACAAGGCAAGAATCTAAATGAGACACAGGATTTAAGACAACTAGTAAACTTGTGAATGTGGACCTATTTGGAAATAGTAAAGTCCTAAACCAATATAACTTATAGGTGTCCCTGGAAGAAGAGGAAATTTGGACACAAACAGACAGAGAGAAAAGCCATGTAACAGAGACAGAGATTGAGTTATACCATGGACTGCTGACAGGTCACTGCCAGAATTTTACTGACTTCAGAGAAAGCATAGTGCTACCAACACCTTGATTTGGACTTCTAGACTTCAAAACTGTGAGAAAATAAATTTCTGTTGTTTAAGCCACCCAGCTTTTGTACTTTGTTATGGCAGTCATAGGAAACTAAGACACCTAAACACTGAGTCTCCTTCTTGATCATTCTCTATTTAGATGGATAACCAGCTAGGTCACAATTAGGCTTGTCAACTCAGGTCCAACCCATATTAGGAGAGAAGTAGCAACAACTGACATGGTGGAGATACTAGGTATTTGAAGTCAGAATAAGCAGATTCAAATCCCTCTTTTGCCACTGTCAGCTGAGTACCCTGGACTCATACATAGCATACATTGTCTAGACTCAGTTTCCTTATCTATAATATGGCAATAAAAATACTACTAGAATTGTGAGGATAAAATGAGATAATCTATGTAAAGTACTTGATATAGAGTTATTTTGATGATAAATATTGTGTGGTTTTTGCTATTATTGTTAGAAGGCCGAGGAAACCATCAGTTCTATAGAGAAAATTCACAAAAATTTTCTGATTAGACAGTGGAATCAGTCAGCATCAGTTCCTCCTTGTTCTCACAGTGTTAAACTACTCAACCTCAAGCCTGAAAAATATTTAGCTTTGGTTATACTTGGTCATATTTTAGTAACCAATATCTAAGGTAGGATTATCAAAAACAAATATAAATATTTAAGAAAGGCAGTGACAGGCAGGGAAAGACTAAAGGATTTTCTGGTATTGATGTGCTGCTTAAGTCTCTCTGAGAGACCCCAGGGGAGGTAGGTTGGGGAGAATAAGCCTTTAAAGAGAAGGTAAAGACTTCCAGGAATCTCTAAGGAGAGGGGGAAAAGGCAGCTAACAGATTTTGAGTTTACTTCATTTTCAGGTATGCAGTGAAAGGAGAGAGATGTCAGTAAGTGCCTTACATAAGGGTGGTATTGTAGAATTCTTGCCCATAGAGTCAATGACCTTGACTCCAGGTGACATTTTCATCTGGATATTTATGACAGGGATAAAAGCATTTGGCATAAGCTTCAGGAAAGGTATAATCTTTTAGTTAGCTTGGGGGAAGAAATAAACAGCAACAAGTCAAAGGAACTGTTAGTTAGACTTGGCAAAAATTGCCACTTAGAGGAGTATGATTTAGAGACAGTTTTTAAGCAGGAGTGTACATTGCCACTAATTCAAGGATGTCTGGGAAAGGCAGTGTGCTGTTTTATTGGACATTTTACTTTCCCAAGTGTTTCCATGATTATGCAGCACATATGGATTACCACTTTTCAGATAAATGAAAAGCATGTAGAATCAAAATATTGAGAGGTTGTCTGGTCTATTGTTTCCATTTAAAGAAGAGGGCTTTAGGCCTGGTGGCCACTGGATGCTTTTGAGGAAGAGAGTGGAAGGGCAGTTGAAATACAGGGGATTTTTTGGGACTTGGGGGTTGTCCTGAGAGGCGTTGCGGCGATGGATGTAGGCCATTTTACAACAGCATATACCATGCAAAACTGTGTGGGAAAGAGTGTGGTCTATGATGTGAACTGTGGTCTATGCTTGGTGGCAAGGGCCCAGGATGTGTATATCCATTGTGGGTGATGTGCCACACTGATGAAGGATGTTTGTGTGGGATGTTGTGGGAGGTGTGGGA
>JAQZBX010049534.1:0-19899 GCA_029593785.1 Cabassous unicinctus
GGATCACAATTGGCAGGTCTTTCTTCATTCATGCAAATCCCTATAATGACTGTTGAAACTTTTAAAAATAATAAGTGAAGTAAGCACACAAACAAGGTAGACCTAAAATGGAGTATTTTCTAATGTAAATAATTATAATTCAACTCCATGTTTTTAATTTCACATTGTTCAAAGGACATTAAAATGTTTTCTGATGTTATAAAAATTTAATGAGAATCTTGCTTAAATTATATATTTATGAGGTAGGTATGAGGTTTTTCTATAGAGGAGATAACAAAATAAACAAAAATATCCCTTGCTTTGAAAGACTTTAATATGTGATTTATTGGACTCACACATATAACCCATTTACTTTACTTAAGCAAAGGAAATAATAGATGTGAGGGAAAGTGACTGTGAAGACAAACTATGCTTTGAGAAGTTAGAAAGATAGAAATTTTAAAAATGTCTGCCAAGATAACTTGATATTTAGTTTTAAGCCTTGAAGAATGAGACAGAGTCTGCTACCTAAGACACCATCTATTTTGTGTCTCAAGCACTCATTAAATTTCACTCTGGTCTAAAAGTGAATTGGATTATCACCTTATCACCAAAGCCCCTTGAGCCTCAAAATTGCAATAATTCTGTCTTATTTCAGATACTAAACACAGTTAAATAAATATTTCATGAGAAGAAATTTGAATTCAAAGAAGATTGATTTGTGATTGTGTTGATACTGAATGCTGCTAGTAATGAGAGTAAGGTTGAGAGTATAGTTAAGAAGAAGACAGAATTAATGAGAATAAAAATTTGTTAGGAACTATCCCAGCCATCTGGGTTGTTTTTTTTCCAGTGTAAATGGACGCTCTACAAGGTAAGAGAAAATGTAGAGAAAGGATATATTGGTGGCTAAGAGGGTAGGTATTTATCAACAATGTCTTCAATATTAACCACTGGCTGATAGTCAAAAAAAAAAAAGAAAAAAATAATCACATTCTATGATTGCTTTTAAAATGTGCCTGTTAAAAATTTAGTGGCTATTTTTCATAAGCATAATCATATATGTAAAATGTGATTATTTCTTAATCATTTAACTCTAAAATGCTATTGTCAAGTGGTTAATATTTGTTAATTTCATGTTGTTGGAAATACCAACCAGAAATGTTCACTACCACTTCTATAGACTCTTAGAATATATTACTGAAAATTAAGCACATTCTGATGTTAAAAGCCTCATAACATTAAATCTGCCCAATAAAGTAGCATGACTTATGCTAATTTTGCACAGTCATTGTCAACCCTTAGAAGTATTTCACTCTGCAAGTCCTTTCAAGATTCTGGATGCTATTTTCTAACAAGAATAATGGTCAGAATTCCAACAGAAATAAGGGTTAAAATTAATTCATGTTATTTACCTTTTGGCAGCATGAATCTGAAATCATAAGGATATATCCAGGTGGAGCTCTGGTTGAAAACAAACAAATAAATTAAATTAAACATAATAAAATTCATGTATATTTAGAAGTTAGTAGTTTGACATGAGCCTTTTAAAAATTTACCTAATTCCTCATTAATGTAAAGGAAATGAACATTCATAGACAGTCCTAATGAATTCCTACAGGAGAGATGGTTAGAGTGAATTTAATTAGTAAGGAAGGAAAAACATGTCAGGAAGGAAAGACAAAACCTAGGAAAGATAAAAAAGAATTCTTAGACACTTTGAAAAAGTTGTTTTTCAAGAAATATTCAATATATAAGTCAATTTTCAATATGTTTACATGTTAGTAAACTAACATGAAGAAATGATTGCATAAAATAGAACTATTATTAACAGAAGCAAACCTTGTATTGGGTACTTTTGTACTTAGGAATTATATTAAGTTTGATCAGATGACATTTTGGGGCAATTATTGGTCTGGTTTTAAAAAGTTTTCACCCTTAAAAATTATACCTATATACATATATGTGTGCATGTATGTAATATTATCTGTGAATATGTATGTATATTTTAATTAAAAGGTATTATTGAAACTGCTTACTTTGTCAAAATGTTTCCAATATACATGTATTTAAAAAATTTCATTTTTATACTCTTTTATCTTTGATAAATGTTTTCATTATTTATGCATGGTTTGTAAGGCAAAGGATTTGAAAGCTTTGCTTTTCTCTCTATTTTGAAGTGTTTCAATCATAGCCAACATATTAGTGTTTAAAAATGTCTATAATTTAATTATTGAAATTATTTGAACCTGGAATTTTGTATGGGGAAGTTCAGTAAAAATTAATGGAACCACCTTTAATCAGTTTCTCAGTATCTCTGGCAATTCATCTGCTCAGTTTTTCTAGTTGATGTTCAGTAATGTGTAATTTTTATACTAAAATTACTCAGTATTTCAAATAAATTTTCATGGAGTAACCATCATCTCTTGAGCTTTACAATTTCTGTTTACTCCAGGTGCAATGGATGAATTTGTTAGATTTTAACTCAGTCACATTCATCTATTTGCCTTTCACACCAGACCTTTTCACCATCAATGAATCAGTTATGTCCTGCAGTTATGTGTTTATTACTCTATTATTAAACATTTTAACAAAATCAGAAATTACCTTTTTTCGAATGATTTTTCAGCTAGTGTGAGGATGAATGAATTCTTTTTCTGAGATTTGTGTTGCTGGGCATTGCTTTTAATTTTACTGTTTTCAAGATTATTTTATTCAGTCTTCAGATTTTCATATTAATCTAGTCTCATGTTATAAAATTAATTCATAAGCTTTCTGTTTATTATATTCTTGGATCATGAAATACAATTGAAATTATATTTTTACTATTTTTGTGTTTTTTATTATACTGTCTGATTTTTTTTGCCTATGATTAATGATACCATATTATTTGGTTCATATTTACAAGTTTTTGTTAATTTAAACTCTTAGGATTACTAAGTGCTCTTTGTTATTGTACTTAATATGTTTTAGCCTATGTCCTGTACTGTCTTTTATTAACATAGAGACACCACTTCATACCAGCCTTAGGCTGGGAAATATGTTTCCCAGAATCTGTTTTCCTGTTTTTCTTGAGTGATCTGCTCCCTTCAAATATGGCTGTTGTGTGATTCCATATTTATTCCTGCTTCTCAGATGCCTGATTTTCCTGCTACTATACTCTATAGCCTGCTTGTATTGTGGAATTAAAAAAAAATAAGATTTATATTTAATAGTGCTTCTTTCAAACTTGGGAAGCTTATTTTGCTACTTTGTTACACTCATTCTTGGAGCACTTACACCATTGCTTGATATCCACTACTCTTGGTAACCATTTTAGTTGCTTGATTTATGTGTTTTTATTCATTTTGTTGAATATGGAATTGTCTTTTTTGTTTTTATACTTTCATTGTTATTTAATTATTTCTGGGAAAGATAATTAAACATGAAAGGAGGCTTTTTATTGTTGACATATTTATTGTGAAAACAGCAATAAAATTAGAACTACTGAAATCTTTTGATTTAACAATATATTGTCAGTTGTACTTACTTTCAAATTTGTAAAGTCATTTTAAACTCTCTCTGTGTATATAGATCACAGCAAAAAGAGTAGAATAAAACGTTATTTCACTGATTTAGTAAATCATTAATACTGAATTCCTAATCCAGGAAATGAGTAAATTAATAATGTAAAGCTTTTACCTGAAAAAGAATGACCAGGAAATAAAGAACTTTGCAAGACTATTTAAAATAAATCCATTTAAATCATATCACAATATCATATCACAAAAATAGAAAATAAATTCTTTAGAAATAATATTTCATAATGTTGAAATTTATTTATAAAGTAAATATATGTGGATGGATTTTTAATACAGTATTTGCTTCCACAAAAAGGATAAGTATTTTCAAATGACACTATTGGTCAAGTGATGAAAATTATCCTCACATGCAATTTAGCATTCCTAAATCCAATCCTTCCAAGGCTTGTTAACTTTGTTATTATTATTCTCCAATCTAGATATTCTTAATTTCCTAAATGATTTTCTAATACTGAAAAAGATAGATACAAGAATACAGGACATGCACAAAATTCTGTAGTGTATAATTTTAAGTCTCTGAAAAATAAATTAGCATATTTATTTATAAAGTTACACAAAGCATAGCATTCATAACACAGTTTCTTCCTTTTACATTTTATTACCATTCATTCCATTTGTGAACTATTTGCAATAATTTATTCTGTCAATTATTTTTCAAAACTAATGCATGCAGGTTATTATACAATAAAAAGAGGGGTGAAAAATAGATTATCCATGTTACATACTCATTCTCTTGAACAAAAAGTTAACACCATAATATGTTATACTCTTGTCTTTACTCAGACAAATATATACAAACATACAGATATATATCTGTAGACACTTAAAGCAGAATAAAATCTTTTAAACATATTTAGTTTCAACCTAATTTTTTCACTGCAAATTAACAAAAGTAGATCTGTTTCTACTTTTTGCTAATGTGTTGTGCATAGATATACATATTCATGCAAATGTATTTAACATTATATATGGGAATATTTAATACATATTTTATGGATTTCAAAATAACCCATACTCATTAGTAAAGACATTAAAAGCCACCTTTATTTAGTCAATTTTTAATTTCTTTACTAATGAGTATGGGTTATTTTTAAAATGTTTATTGGCTATTCTCATTATCTATTATATCTTTTTATATCATATTTTCATTTGTTTGTTTGTATTCTGCTGTTTGTCTCTTTTTTGCCAATCCACATCAATAAGTTATCTGTTATATGAATATGCTATCTTTACAGTATATCCTGTTTAGGAAATTTTCATTTTCCATTGACATTTTAATGATAACTTAGACATTTTTTTTTTGCTTTCCTGTTATGATTAAGACTATTTTTTCACCCCTTGGATTTTATTTCTTTGTAAAATTATCATTTAATTTTTCAGTAAGTGGTAGGTAGCAAATTTAATACAGAGTACTAATACAGTCACCAGTTTCATAGATTATTTTGTGAATTGAAGATGCCAGGATATGCCACTTAGATTCATGTGTGTACAGGAGATAAATTCAAAGTAAACACCTACTCTTAGGTTGCCTTTGCCAGATTATCCAGTATAGAGAATGTGCATGAGCTATTGTTATTTGTATTTCTAGTTGGCTGTGAGGTAATTTATGTTGAAACAGGGAAAATATAATTGCTTTAGAGTTTAAATCAATATTCACTGAGCTTCTAGCAACTCAATATATGCAATTCTGAAGGAAGTTTATATAGATTATCTTTAATCCTCACTATAACTGTACAAAACCATTATTATTAAGTCTCATTTTGCAATAATAAAATTGAATGCCTGAAATGTTAAGTGGCCTGCTCCAAATCTTTTATTAGACAAACATTATTTAAGCACAGAATGAAAACCTGGTTACAAAGTTTCAGGTGCTAAAACCTTAAATAAACCTAATTCCAAATCAGTGATACTCTAGTCAAGTTTTGTATCTGCAGTACACTACTTCTCATCCAGTGTCCTTATATGGGCTAAGAATTCTGTATATAAAAGAGAATGAAGCTTTGGCTCATATTGTGGAAAGAAAAACATATATAAAAATGAGAGGATTTTTAAAGATTTTTAAACAATTTTCTTAAGTGATGAGAGGTATTACTTCTTTGTATTAGTTTTTAATAAATCATGCGTGTAATAATTTACTATAAACATAAAATTATAAAACAACACAGGGCATTTAAATAAGAAAATAAATATCATTTAGAATCTCCCACCTTTATAAATACTAATAAATATATGATATATATTCTCCCATATATTTTACTACAAGACATGGAGATAAACACATCCTATCAAAAATGACTCACTCATGAAGATGGGAGCTGAGTGAAGGGCTCCAAGAGTTAGCTTGTCCTTTAGAGAAGTTAGTAATCACCTAGAGCTATCTAAAGCACCTGTTTGGGGGGCCAAGGAAACCAGAAGAGCATCCTGCAACATCCTTGAAAGAATGGAAGGAGGAGACTGCCCATCTGCAGTGAAAATTTGTGAGTAGAGCACTCCATACCATAGAGCCTCATGCCCATCCTCCACTGGCAATGCAAGCCACCTCAGGAGCTATTCTGTGGCTGAAGCTGGAAGCACAATTTCCCAAAAACGGGAAGAAGAGACAGTTGGCCACCAACTTCAGATACTGATTAGTAAATTTGTCTGGCTGATTTATAATCCTAAGAACAGCTAAAGTTTAAACCTGTCCAAGTTGGAAAGAGGCTGGTAGCTGCCATTTTAACTCTGCCCCTAGCATGAGGAGAAGCAGGGCTGTTTGAAAATCACAGTGATGGTAGGGACTAGCTTCTTTCCACCCAGATGGGATTGCCGCCCTAGTCTATGGTCCAGTCCCACCTCCAGCAGGGAGGAAGCTGAGGGGACCTGCACCAGCCTCTACAGTTAACTGCAGGTCACTTTAGCTGGCACAGACTGAATAGCTGGACACCTGGGGATCCAACCCCACCTCCAAATAGGATAAGAGGGGAGCTATGTTTCCTCAGCCTTTCTGGGAAATGGCAGGCACTTTTGGCCTACAGACTGAACTGTTGGGTGCCTGTGGTTCCATCCCCACCCACTAAAGAACAGAAGGGACAATACTCCCTCAGCCTCTCAAGGCAACTGCAGGTGCATTCAGGCCACCTGGATTAAACTGTTGGGCATTCTGGAGAGTCCAACCCTATCCTTAGCAGGGAAGAAAGGGAGTCAGTTCTATATCAGTGTATTGGGCAACTACAGTCATTTTGGACCAGCACAGCATACATTGTTGCCCACACCTGAAGCTCCATCCCTGCCCCAGGCAGGGAAGAAAGGGACATAAAGCTTCATCATTCCTTCCACGCAAATACAGATGGTCTTGGTCTGCATGACTTGGATTATTACATATGGCTGCAACTCTGTCCCTACTCTTAGTAGAGGAGAAAGGTGAGAGAAGCTACATACATAGTAAATAGGATGTCAAATGCCAAAGGCAAGTAGAGAATCCTGAGAGAAGCAAGAAAAAAGTGATGTATGATATAGAAGGGCTACTCAATAAGATTAAGTGCTTCTCATTAGAAAGCATGGTGGCAGAAGGCAGTGGTATAATCTATTTAAGATAATAGAAGAGAAATCTGCAAGCCAAGAATCTTATATACAGAAAGATTGTCTTTCAAAAATGAGGGCGAGTTTAGAATATTCACAGATAAAAAGAAACTGAGAGAGTTTGTACCCAAGAGACACGCTTTGCAAGAAATACTAAAAGGAGAGCTACATCCTGAAAAGAAAAGATGGGAGAGAGATGCTCAGAAGAAAGTCTAAAAATGAAGATATTATCAGTAAAAGTAACTAAAAGTATAAAGAGAATGATGAAGATAAAATATGACAGATAAAACCCATAGGTCAAAATGGGTGAAATAAGAAATGCCTTTATGGTAATAACATTGAATGTCAATGGATTAAACTCCCCAGTCAAAAGACACAGACTGGTGGAAAGTATAAGAAAATATGAATCATATATATGTTGTCTATAGGACACTCACCTTAGACCCAAGGATACCAATATATTGAAAGTGAAAGGCTGAAAAAAGATATTCCATGCATGTAGTAAAAACAAAAAAGCAGGAGTAGTTATACTTATTGGGTGAAATAGACGTTAAAAACAAAACTGTTATTAGAGTAAGTGAAGAACATTATTAATAAAATGAAGAAAAATTATTTCTTTACCAGGAAGAAATAATAATCATAAATGTATATGTACCTAATCAGGATGCCCCAAGGTACATGATGCAAACACTGCCAAAACTGAAGGAAGAAATAGATATCTTTACAATAATAGTCAGAGACATAATACACCACTCTCAGCACTGGATAGAACATCTGGCCAGAGGATCAGTAAAGAAACAGTTTGAATAATATGATACATGGACATATACACAACATTGCATCCCAAACAGCAGGATATACATTCCTTTCAAGTGCTCATAGATATTTCTCCAGAATAGACCATATGTTGGGTCACAAAGTAGATCTCAATAAATTCAACAAGATCAAAATTATACAAAGCACTTTCTCTCATCATAATAGAATAAAGTTGGAAATCAACAAGAGGTGAAAAACAAGAAAATTCACAAATATAAGGAGATTTTACAACACACTCTTAAATAATCAGTGGGTAAAAGAATAAATTGTGAGAGAAATCAATAAATATCCTGAGACAAATGAAAATGAGAATGCAAATATATCAGAAACTATGGGATACAACAAAGGCTGTGTTGAAAAGGACATTTATAGCTCTCAAAGCTTACATTAAAAAAGAAGAGAGAGAAAATCTATGACCTAACAACACAGCTGGAGGAACGAGGAAAAGAACAGCAAACTATTATCCAAGCAAGTAGAAGGAATGAAATAACAAAGATCAGAGCAGAAATAAATGATATTGAGAACAACAAAAAACAAAGAGAACTAACACAACCAAAAGTTGGTGCTTCAAGAAGATTTACAAAATTGACAACCCCTTAGCTAGACTGACAAAGAAAATAGAGAGAAGATGCAAATAAATAAAATAAAAAATGAAAATGGGGACATTAGTACTGATGTCACAGAAGTAAAAGAGATCACAAGATGATACTATGAACAACTGTATGCCAATGAAGTAGACAGTATAGATGAAGTGGAAAAATTCCTAGTAATGTACTCACAACTTACACTGACCCTAGAAAAAATAGAAGACCTAAACAAACCAATCACAAGTAAAGAGATTGAGACAGTCATGAAACAACTCTCCAAAATGAAAAGCCCAGGACCAGCTGGTTTCACAGCTGAGTTCTATATGTAAGGGTATTTCAATACAAGAAAATCAATCAGCATAATACACCACAATAATAAATCAAAGAAGAAAAAGCATAAGAGCCTAGTGATTGATGCAGAAAAGGCATTTGACAAATGCAGTATCCTTTCTTGATTAAAAAAAAATACTACAAAAATAGGAATTGAAGGAAACTTTCTCAAATGATACTGGCCATATATGAAAAATGCACAGCTAACATTGTACTCGATGAAAGACTGAAAGCTTTCTTACTGAGATCAGGAACAAGACAAGGATACCCACTTTCACCACTGTTGTTCAATATAGTGCTAGAGGTTCTAGGTAGACAAATCAGGCATGAGAAAGAAATAAAAGTCATCCAAATCAGTATGCAAGAAGTAAAACTTTCACTATTCACAGATGATATGATCTTATAGCTAGAAAGTACCAAAAAACCTAAAACAAAATTGCTAGAGCTAGTAAACAATTTCAGTAGAGTATCAGGATGCAAGATCAATATGCAAAAATCAGTGGTGTTCCTATACACTAGGAATGCACAATCAGAGAAGGAGATCACAAAAATCAATTTCATTTACAATAGCGACTAAAAGTATCAAATATTTAAGAATAAAATTAACCAAGGATGTAAAGCAATTGTATTCAGAAAACTACAATATATTGCTAAAAGAAATTTTAAAAAGACTAAATAATTGGAAGAATATTTCGTGGTCAGGGATTGAAAGACTAAATATCATTAAGACATCAATTCTACCCAAATTGATAAAAATATCACCAGCAGTTTTTAAACAAATGGAAAACACAATTATCAAATTTATTTGGAAGGGTAAGGGGCCTTGAATATCCAGAAGCATCTTAAAAATGACAAACTAAGTTGGAGGACTCTCACTTCCTGACTTTAAGTGATATTACCTAGCTACAGTGGTAAAAATAGCATGGTACTGGCATGGAACAGAATTGATGGTTCAGAGATATCTATGGTTATCACATCTATTATCTAGTGATTTTTGACAAGATTGTCAAACCCACCCAGTGGGGGCGGAACAGTCTATTCAACAAATGGTACTGGGAGAACTGTATATTCATATCCAATAGAAAGAAAGAGGACCCCTATCTCATACCTTATACAAAAATTAACTCAAAATGGATCAAAGACTGAATACGAAAGCTAGAACCATAAATCTCCTAGAAGAAAATGTAGGAAAACATTTTCAAGTCCTGGTGGTAAGTGGTACATTCTTAAATCTCACACCAAAAGCATGAGTAATGAAAGAAAACATGGATAAATGGGACCTCCACAAACTTAAACACTTTTGTGATTCAAAGGACTTCATCAAGAAGGTGAAAAGGCAGCCCACTCAATGGAGATAATATTGGAAACAACATATCTGATAAGGGTTTTATTTCCACATAAAATAAAGAGATCATACAACTCAACAATAAAAGAGCAAGCATTCCAATAAAAAAATAAGTGGGCAAAAGTCTTAAATAGACATTTCTCCAAAGAAGAAGAAGTACAAATGACCAAAAAGCATGAAGAAATGTTCAATATCACTAGCTATTAGAGAAATACAAATCAAAACGACAATGGTATCTTCTCACAATACCATCTCATACCGCATAGAATAGCCGTTATTTAAAAAACAGAAAACCGTAAGAGCTAGAGAGGATGTGTTGAAATAGGAACATTCCTTCACTGTTGGTAGGATTGTAAAATGTTGCAACTTCTGTGGAAGATAGTTTGGCAGTTCCTCAGGAAGCTAAATATAGAATTGCCATATGATCCAGCAATTCCTCTACTAGGAATATATCCAGAAGAACTGAAAACTGTGACATGAACAGACATCTGCATACCAATGTTCATAGTGGTGTTATTCACAGTTGCCAAAAATGGAAACAACCCAAGTGTCTAGCAACCAAAGAATGGATAAACAAAATGTCGTATATACATATGATGGAATATTATGTTGCAGTAACAGGAAATGAAATTGGGACACATATAATAACATGGATGAATCTTGAAGACATTATGCTAAGTAAAATAAGCCAGACAGAAAAAGACAAATATTATATGGTCTCACTAATATCAACAAAATACAAAGAATAAATGTATGGGGTTAAAACCTAGAGTATAGGTTATTAGGAGATAAGAAGAGGGATGTGAAGAAGTATTGATGCCTATTGTATGTAGAGTTTTTAATTTACTTGACTGTAAAAGTACGGAAATGGATAGAGTGGATGGCAACACATTATAGTGAGCAGCAGCTACTTTATAAATGGGATTGTGGCTGAAAAGGGTAGCCTAGGGATGTAAATGTCAATTGAAAGAAAGCTAGAGAATAATCAAGGGACTGAATAAAACAGTGAACCCAGAGATGAATGAGAATTGTGGTTAATAGCACAAATGCAAGAATGTCGTTCTGTGAACTAGAACAGATAATATGTCACTATTGCCGGGTGGTGGAAATGTGGAGAAGCATAGGAAAAATACAATTAATATAACTTATGGACTATAGTTAACAACAATATTGTAATACTCTTGCATAAATGCCCAAGATGTACTATGTTAATAATAAAGGGTTGTGGAAAAATATGCCAAATGTATGCTATGGATCATAGTTATTAGAAATAGTCTGATGATATTATCTTATAATCTGCAACAAATATTCCACAACAGTGTGGAGTGTTGGTGAAGGCATGGTGTATGGGAATTCTACACATGTGCATGATTGTTTCTAAGTTTACAATTTCTCTGATAAAAACATATTTAAAAAGCAACTCACTCATTATATTCACTTTAAACATTCCATTTGGAAAAATATATTTTCTCTCACAGAAAATATTTTCATATAATTTTATTCCATTTGCAGCCAGAATTGTTTGATAAATCATTTAAAGACTGTAATTCATTTTTTTTCTAATTATTTATTATCATTCAATATCCTATATATCCTTATGTAATTATTATTGGCAGATTATCCAGTTTTTCTTGTGAATACTTTCTAGATTTGAAATTATAGGGTCAGATGTAATTGGTATTCAAAGCTAGTCAGAAGGTCATCAAAAAGGTAATGCTTATGCAATCTCAGCAAGATCTCATAGACTGCCAAAGTAAATACTACCCCAAATAGTGGTGCTACTGAGGGTTCTGGAGACACCCAGGTCCTACAGTCATGGCAGATATCTCCAGAGTTTGTTGCCTTGCCAGTGGGCCCTGCTTTGGAGTTTGTGGTCCTAAGCGTGACAGAGTTGGAAACAGTTGTGACTTCTCTACACATGCCTCTTCTGTCCCTTCTATTTGAACTTAGAGTTGGCTGAGCTTTCTTGATGCTGGAGGTGATGTATAAATATATTTTTCCTACTATGAGCTAGGATAGACCAAACCAAATTACCAAAACACGTGAAAGGTTTTCTTTGCTTTATATTTGCCAATATTCTGCTGGTTAATGCTAGTCGAAGGGACAATCTCAATGTTAGTGGTGTTACAGGTTGAATTGTGTCCCCCCAAATAGATATGTCAAAATATTACCCCCTAGTGCCTCAGATATGAACTTATTTAGAAATAGGGTCATTTCAGAATGAATTAGACAAGTTTAAATGAGGCCAAACTGGGTAATGGTGGGCCCTAAACCAATGTGACTGGTATTGTTGTAAGAAGAAGAAATATGGGCAGACACAGTAAGACATAGGAGGGAGAGGATGGCCAGGCGATGACTGAGGCAGAGATTGAAGCCCAAGAATTACCTTCTGTCTGAGTTTGCCAGGGCTACTATGATAAATACCATACAGTTGTTGGCTTAACAACAGGAATTTATTGTCTCTTAGGTTTGAAGGCTAGAAGTCCTTCCGTCACTTGGCAATCTCTTTTTCTCCACTCTGGCTTCTTCTGAGTTTTGGCTTCTTTGTCTTTCTTTGACTAAGGCCAAATTCCCACTCTTTATAAGGCCCCCAGCTCTACAGATTAAGAACCACTCTGATTCAATCTGGCAATATCTTAACATTAAAAACATCTTCAAAAGGTCCTATCTACAAATAGGTTCACACCCACTGGAATTAAGGAATTAGATTTGAACATGCCTCTTGTGTGGGACATGATTCAATCCCCAACACTGTTAAACCACCATAAATAGGGAAGACGCAAGGAATGATTCTCCCCTACAGGTTTTGGACTTCTCATTTCCAAAGTTGTGGCAATAAATTTCTGTTGTTTGATGCCATCCAGTTTGTGGGGCTTTGTTATGGCAGCCTTAAGAAATCAAAACAAATGCAGAAGAGAATTGTACTTTACCTAGGGCCCAGATTAGGAAGAGGCAGGTGAGGCAGGATTGTTTAAGTTTAGGGTTTGATCCAGCCATTATTGAACGTTTTGGTAAATTTTAATTCTGAACTTCTGCATTAAATTTGATTTTTCAAAAATACTGTACTACAATATCATTTACCTTATTTATTACTGAATTTATTAGTGCTCCCTTAAATATTGTACCTGAGGAGAGTGTCTTACTCACTTCACCTAGTCCCTTCCCTGACCCCACTTACTTTAATGAGAAGTACCTTAAATGTACTTGGCAAAGGGTGTGGGATATATATAATAATGTAATACAGCATAGACTTTAATAATGTAATATAGGAATATAGGATATTATGATGATAAAACATTTGAGGTAAGAAAAAATAATCAACTGCTTACCACAAAAACAAAAATGGTTTATTTTGAGCTTTATGTGTGTCCACAAATGCCTAAATTTCTGGCACTATTCTATTTCTTAATCAGGAGGTAGCTGTACAATATAAGTTATAATGAGTTTTAACTATTATACATTTTTTAAACTAAACACAGAATCACATACATACCTACACATCAGTGCTCACAAAAAGTTAATTGAGTGTGGCTCATTGTGATTTCAAAAGTTGTATGGGTTGATCAGAAAATTGTTATAACCTTCTCAGCATAACAATTCATGTCTCTGAAAGCAATTCTAGATCCTTGCTAATAAAGGAAATGCTTCTATTTCAGTTTATTTTTTAAATGTACACACCTTGAACCAAAGCTTAGCAATATGTGTCTTGGGTAATATTTTCACTACATATGTAAAAGAGAAAGAAAACAGTAGTCCTATTGCTTATCATAAGTGAAGACCTAAAAAAAATGCACATTTCTTGTTCAGTGTCTGAATTGGGCTTTCCTCTTTGAGAAAAGATTTAGGACTTAATGCAGCTGCAAGAACGGAAAGTATTACAAATGCTTGGTCACATGTACTAAGCATATAAAATATATCTAAGGAATTCCTTCTGATTTTTTATTTTGCGCAGAGACAACTTTATTCTCTCTTCTGTGGTATATGCACATTAATATTATATATATTTTATTTATAGAAATGAGAATTTCTTAAGATCAAAAACTGATCTTTAGCTCTAATTCTATGATTTCTCAAAAATATTAATCCATGAAACAATTTATTAGTATTAAATTCTGTTTTATTGACTATCTCCTTGGTAGCAATCACTGTTCCGGGCCTATGATTTAAAATGGATTACATCTTGGTGCGGTGTAGCTCAGAGATTTGCGCATCTGCTTCCCATGTACGAGGTCTGGAGTTCAATCCCCTGTATTTCATAGAGATTAATTTTTAAACACTTTCAAAGCCAATCCAATTTTATGTTCTTTACAACCTTACCTGTGTCACATTTTTCACATCTTTGGTCTCATCAAATTTTGGTGATAATCTGACCATTCTTTTAAACTTATATTCCTTTTCCTCTCAATCCCCCTTTCCTGTTTTAATTTTCTTTTTTATATAAATTTTTTAAACTTTATCATTCATACATGAACAATAAGTGTATAGCAAAAGTTGTGAGCTTAAAAATCAAACCTTCATTTCATTATTCAGGGCTTCCGTACATCCCCCCCACCCCACCTCCAACACCTTGCATTGTTGTGAAACTTTTGCTAAAAACTGTGAAATAGCATTGTCAAAATAGTACTACAAACTGTAGTCCATAGCTTACATTTGGTATATTTCCCCCAACCCACCCGATTACTAATACTCTGTATTAGTTTATATTTGTTATAGTTCAAGAGAGAATGTCTTCATATTTGTTCTGTTAACCACAGACCATCTTCCATCACTGGATTCCCTGTGTTATACAGTCCCATGCTTTATAAAATCCATTAAATGAGTACCCTCAGTCGCTCTCATTTTCATCCCCAAGTTGTGCTGTCATAACCTCAGTCAGTTTTAGAATGTTTTCATTACTCCAAAAGGAAAAATCCCATACTCTTTATACCCACTTATTTTTGTCCATTAGAATTGATGTTGTATCTTCTTTTCCATTGCTACAATATATTACAAAGTTACTGCTATCTATGGCCCATAAGTTGCATTATTTCTAATTTTCCCATGTACTTCACCATATTTTAACATATTGTAAAAGAAGAACATTCTTATATTTATACTATTAATTGCAATCTTCATCTACCACTGAAATCACTGCTACACATTCCTTAGATGATTCTCTAACTTCCTTGCAATTGACGTTTATGTCCACAAACTACCCCTTTCAGCCACAATCACATTTATAAGGCAGCAGTGTTTATTATACTCACCATAATGTGTTACCATCAACTCTATCCATTTTCACACTTTTACAAAACACTCTATTAAAATTTCTTCATACTTTTAGCATCAGCTCTCATTCTCATCCCACATTCTATCTCCTATTAACCTATACTATAGAGTTTACTTCTCTAAGTTTACTCATTGTATTTAGTTCAAATTAGTGAGACCATACAATGTTAGTCCTTTTGTGCCTGGCTTATTTCATTGAGCATATTATGTTCAAGGTTCATCCATGTTTTCGTATGCATACTGATTTCATTTCTTCTTACTGCTAAATAGTATTCCATTGTATGTATATACCACATTTTGTTTATCCATTCATTGGTTGATGGACAATGGGACTTGTTCCATATTTTAGTGATTGTGAGTAATGCTGCTCTGAACATCAGTGTGCAAATGTCAGTTCATGCCCTTGCTTTCAATCCTTCTGAATACATTCCTAGTAATGAGATCATATGGCAGTTTTATAGTCAGCTTCTTGAACTACTGCAGAACTATCTTCCAAAATTCTGCTTTATTCTACATTCCCATGAACAGTGAAGAAGTGCTCTTATTTCTCCATATCCTCTTCACCACATGGAGTTTTCTGATTTTTTAAAATAATGGCTATTCTATGAGGTGTGAAATGTAATCTCATTGTAGTTTTGATCTGCTTTTCCCTAACAGCTAGGGATGTTGAACATATTTGTTCATGTGCTTTTTGGCCATTGGTATTTCCTCTTTGTTCTGGCCCAGCTTCATGGGCTTGACAGCCTTGTCAAAAATTGCTTGACCATGGATGTGATGCTCTATTTCTGAGTTTTCAATTAAGTTCCATTGGTCAATCTGTCTACCTTTATGCCATTGCCATGATGAGTTTTTGTTGTTGTTGTTGTTTTGTTTTGTTTTGTTTTTATACCATTGTAGCTAAGTAATATGTTTAACATCAGGAAGTGAGAGTCCTCCAACTTCATTCTTCATTTAAAAATTTTTTTTGGCTATTTGGGGCCCCTTACCCACTCAGATTAATTTGATATTTGGGTTTTCCTTTCCTATTTGGGTACCTTTCATTTCCTTATCTAGTCTTATTACTCTGTTGGAACTTCGAGCACAATTTTGAATATTAGTGGTGACAGTGGACATCCTTGTCTTGATCCTGAACTCAGCCGGAAACCTTTCAGTCTTTCACTGTTGAAAACAATGATAGCTGTAGGTTTTTCATACATACACTTTACCAAGTTAAAGAAAGCTTATTTCTATTCCTATCTTTTGGAGTGCTTTTATCAAGAAAGGATGCTGTATTTTGTTAATTGTCTTTTCTGCATTGAGAGGATCATGTGATTTTTCTTCTTCAAAGTATTAATGTGGTTATTACACTAATTGATTTTCTTACGATGAACCACCCTTACATATTAGGTAAAACCCACTTGATTGTGGCATATAATTCTTTTAATGTGCTTTTGGATTAAGGTTTCAAGTGTTTTGTTGAAGAATTTTGTATCTATATTCATTAGAGAAAGGGGTCTGTAACTATTTTTTCATAGTATCTTTGTCTAATTTTGGTATTAAGGTGTTGTTGGCTTCATAGAATGAACTTGGTAGCATTCCTTCCTGTTCAATTTTTGAAACAGCTTGAGTAAGACTGAAATTAGATCTTCTTTGAATGATTGGTAGAATTCACCTGTGACATCTTCTTGTCCTGGGCTTTTCATCTTTGGGAGATTTTTGATGACTGTTTCAATCTCTTTATTCAAATTGGTTTGTTGAGGCCTTCTATTTCTTTTAGGTTCAGTGTAGATTATTTGTGTTTTTGTAGGAATTTGTCCATTTCATCTATGTTGTCTAGTTTGTTGTCATAAGTTGCTCATAGTATCCTCTTCTGATCTTTCTTATTTTAGCAGATTCAGTGGTAATGGCCCCTTCTCATTTCTGATTTTATTCATTTAATTCTTTTCTCTGTTTTTCTTTGGCCTTAAAGAAAAGGGTCTGTTGATTTTGTTGATCTTCTCAAGGAAAGAAGTTTAGGTTTTGTAAATACTCTCTATGTTTTTATGTTCTCAATTTCATTTACTTCAATTCTAATCTTAGTTTTTTATTTCCTTCTTCTTGCTGTAGGATCAGTTTGCTGGTTTTTTGTTGTTGTTGTTGTTGTTGTTTTTCTTGTTCCTCTGGGTGTGCACTTAGGTCTTTGCTTGTGGCTCTTCCTTCTTTTTTATTGAAAATGTTTTTGGCTATGAAATTTCCCTCTCAGCACTGCCTTCACTGCACCCCATAGGTTTTGATATGTTGTGATCTTATTTTCATTCTTCTCAAGTTATTTACTGATTTCCCTTGCAAGTTCTTCTTTGACCCACAAACTTTTTGCTAGATAAAGAATTCTTGAGTGGCAGTTTTTTCTTTCAGTACCTTAACTACATCAAACCACTTTCTTCTTGCCTCCATGGTTTTTGATGAGAGATTGGCATAGTATTATTGAGGTTCAATAATGTGATGCGTTGCTTTTCTCCTGCTCTTGCAGAATCTTCTCCTTATCTCTGTTTTTTTTTGTTTTGTTTTGTTTTGTTTTGTTTTTTTGGTCATTCTGATTAGTAGGTGTCTTGGAGTAGGCCTATTTGGATTTATTTGTTTTGGGTATACTGTTCTTCCTGAATTTTGATATTTATCCCTTCCATAAGGGTTGGAAAGTTTTTGGTCATTATTTCCTCAAATATTCTTTCTGCCCTTTTCCATTCTCTTCTCATTCTGGGACACCAATCATATGCATGTTTTTGCATTTTATGTTGTCATTCAATTCCCTAAGACCCTGTTCCTTTTCCTTTCCATTCTATTTTCATTCTATTCTCCTGTCTTTTCAAGTTCAGATTCTTGGTCCTCCAAGTTAGTAATTCTGTCCTCCATCAATTCAAATCTTCTGCTATATGTCTTTAATGTATTTTTTTAACTTTATTTTGTACATTTAATAATTGAAAATACAAGCAACTAAAAACTAAAATGTAAACACAGATGAATAAATACATACATTTCTCAATTAAATGTACTGGATACATATAATTTTTTTTGAATCAAAGAATATGTTACACAATATATTTGGTTCATAGCACACAATCATACAGTATCTGTCCTTTTGTATCTGGCTTGCTTTGCTCAACATAATGCCCTCCAGGTTCATCCATGTTGTATATGCTTCACGACTTCACCTCTTCTTACAGCTGCATAACATTCCATCGTGTGAATATACGACAATTTGTTTATCCATTCGTCTGATGTAGACAGCTGGGCTGTTTCCAACTTTTGGCAATCGTGAAAAATGTTGCTATGAACATCGGTGTGCAGATATCTGTTCGTGTCACTGCACTCAGTTCTTCTGTGTATATACCCAGTAGCAGTATTGCCGGGTCACGTAGCAAGTTTATATTCAACTTCATTAGGAATTGCCAAACAGTCCTCCACAGTGACTGTACCATTCTGCATTTCCACCAACAGTGAATAAGTGTTCCTATCTCTCCACATCCTCTCCAACACTTGTAGTTCTCTGTCTTTTTAATAGTGGCCATTCTGATAGGGGTGAAATGATATCCCATTGTAGTTTTGACTTGAATTTCCCTAATCATTAGTGATGTTGAGCATCTCTTCATGTGTATTTTTGCCATTTGTATTTCTTCTTTGGACAAATGTCTATTCAAGTCTTCTGATCATTTTTTAAATTGGGTTGTGGGTCTTTTTATTGTTGAGTTGTAACATCTCTTTATATATCCTGGATATTAAACCCTTATATGTGATTTCCAAATATTTTTTCCCATTGAGTTGGCTGCCTTTTCGCCCTTTTCACAAAGTTCTGTGAGGAACAAAAGTGTTTAATCTACATTGATTGATTTTCTTATGTTGAACCAGCCATACATACCTGGGATAAATCCCACTTCGTCGTGATGTATAAGTCTTTTGATATGCTGTTGGATTCAATTTGCAAATATTTTGTTGAGAATTTTTGCATCTATGTTAATTAGAGAGATTGGCCTGTAATGTTCTTTTCTTGTAGTATCTTTATCTGGCTTTGGTATAAGGGTGATGTTGGCTTCATAAATTGTGTTAGGTAATTTTCTTCTCTCTTCAATTTTTTGGAAGACTTTAAACAGGACTGGTGTTAATTCTTTTCTAAATGCTTGGTAGAATTCACCTGTGAAGCCATCTGGTCCTGGACTTTTCTTTCATGGGAGATTTTTGATGACAGATTCAATCTCCTTAAATGTGATTGGTTTGTTAAGTTCTTATATTTCTTGTAGCATCAGTGTAGGTTGGTTGTGCATTTATAGGAATTTGTCCATTTCATCTAGTTTGTCTAGTTTGTTCAAATATGGTTTCTCATAATATCCTCCAATGATTCTTTTTGTTTCTGTAGGGTCATTTGTTACTTCCCCCTTTCAGTTTTGATTGTATTTATTTGCATTTTCTCTCTTTTTTTCTTTTT
>JAQZBX010049535.1:0-12007 GCA_029593785.1 Cabassous unicinctus
TATATTTTTTTTTTTTCTCACAGGAGAGAGTCACAATGTTTAGGAATATTAATCTAGTAGCCTTGTATACAGTCATGTATCAGGGTTATGGAAAGAGGCTGGAAGAAAAAAAGTCCTTTCTGCAGGCTTAGCTAATAATTCAGGTGAGAAAATGATGACCAAGAAGGATAGGGTAGAGAAAGAAGTGGAATGACGACATAAATTGGTAGAAATAGATTACTTTTGGAGGAAGAAAGAGGGATTTTGATCCTTAATTCTTGTGTAAAAGGATAACAATATCACCCCTTATAGAAAGTAATCAGAAGTTCAGCAGATTTGAATGGAGAGACTTTGATAATTGGGTAAAGTATCTCATTTACAGTCCTGAAATTGGGTAAAGTATCTCATTTACAGTCTTGAAAAGAGATTGAATCAGTCCTGAAAAGAGAGGCATACTCTCTCTTTTATAGTTTACTGTCATAGAGCATTTACTATTATCAAATAGTAATATAATGCAAACCACAAATGTAATTAAAATGTCTTAATAGTCACATTAAAAAGGTAAAAAAAAGATGAAATTGATTTTTTATTGTAATAATATATTTAACCTAATATATCAAAGATAGCATTTCAACATGTCATTATTATAAAATAATTATTGTGACATTTTATATTCTTTATTTCATACAAAATCTTTGAAATCCAAGTGTGTATTTTACACTTAAAGCACATCTCAATAGCCACATGTGCTCAATAGCCACATGTGACTAGTGGCTATCATATCTTGGACAATTCAGTCTTTCAGGGTGATTGTTTCTTCCTAATACTGTGCATGTAATTTCAGTAATTGCACTAGAGGGTACCATTTGAGATAATTTCTTTTTTTTTAGAAGGTACCGGGGATTGAACCCAGGACCTCATATGGGAAGCAAACACTCAACCACTTGAGATACATCTGCTCCCCAAGATAATTTTAATGTAATGAATTTTCTAGGTCAGGGGTTGGCAAACTATGGCCTGTGGGCCAAATCTAGCCCATTACCTGTTTTTGTAAAGTTTTATTGGAACACAGACATGATTATTCATTTGTGTATTTTCTATGGCTTCTTTTGCACAACAGCAGAGTTGACAGGGACTATATGACCCATAAAGCCTAAAATATTTACTATCTGGCCCTTTACAGAAAAAAATTTGCTGAACCCTGTCTGACCTTCAACTGACACATATTTTATACATTTAAATTAGTTTTCTGGGGAAAAAAATTGAAATAGTTAAAAGACTATATATATATATATATATTCATTTATTCACCAAGCAACTAGTGAATGCCTACTAGGTTCCAGGCACTGTACTATAAGAAAGAATAAAAAGTCCTTAATCTTCAGGAAGTTCACAGTCAAGTTGAAAAATAGAGATATGTACACAGATAATTACAAAGAAGTGCTATATTTGCACACCAGAGAGGCACTTTCCTCTCTTCCAGTCAGAAGAATGGAAGGCTTCAGAAGAAGAGCTCCACATGCGATGAACTTTATGTTTGTGTGGTTTTTTTCTTTTTCTTTTTTTTTTTAGGAGGTACTGGGGATTGAACCTGAGACCTCAAACATGGGAAGCAGGTGCTCAACCAGTGAGCTAAACCTGCTTCCTTGAGATGAACTTTAAAGGATGAGTAGGAATTATTCAGATAACCAAGAAGTAGATGACATTTAAGGCAGAGGAACAATTATGTACAAAATCTAGGGGTTGTGAACACAGCAGCCAGAAATTGACAATTAGCTTAAGCCTGGGGCCTAGGGTGGACTGGTATGAGATGAAGAAGGAAAGATGGTCAGGGGCTATATCACCAAGTGCCTTCAATCTTTCTAAGGAATTTTGGAATTTTTAATTTGGGTCCTGGGGAAACTTTGTGGGGATTTTTGGTATGAAATTGTATCAGATTTACATTTTAGGAAGATTAGTGTATAAACATATATTATAGGGAAGCGGATGTGGCTCAAGTGGTTGGGCTTCCATTTACCATATGGGAGGCCCTGGGTTTGATTCCCCGGGGCCTCCTGGTAAAGGCAAGCTGGTCGGCCCACGCGGCTGGCGCAGCAAGATGACGCAACAAAGGGAGATAAGCAGACAGAAAAACACACAGCAAATGGACACAGCAAGCACAAGCATGTATTATAGAGCAAAGAGCCTAGGCAGAAAACCTACCGTAGAATAGGCAAGCGAGAAGTTCCCTAATTGAGGAAATGACTATTGTGATAGAGAGGAGAGAACACATTTGAGAAATATTTGATTGGCATTTCCCAAAGAGTGTTCTGTACAACACTGATCACAGAAAATAATCCTTGGAAAAAGTCTTCTAATAGGGAAGTGCTTCATTATATATATATATATATATATGAAGCCTTTTGGATTCCCAGTGCACATTAGCATATTGAAGGTTTTTAGAAGTCCCACTTTAATCCAGCATTTACAGAACTCTGTAAAGGGTTCCAGGGGCTAGAGTTTGGAAAACCCTATTTTAGAGTAGAATCAACAAGTTTTGGCCAACTGAACAAGGGGGAACAAGTCAGTCTGAGTGACTGCTGATGAAGTTCACATTTGTAGAGATAAAATAGAGGGAAACGAGCAGGGTCAAGGAAGTGGAGGGAGATTGCATGTCAAATTTTTTTTTCTTTAATTTCCCAAATTTGCAATCTATAACCACCAAGCAACACACACATACACACACACACACACATCCTCTGGTAATCTCTAATCTATGTTCTATGTCTATGAATTTAAGATTTCTAGATATTTCATGTAAGTGATATCATATGGTATTTGTCTTTATATACCTTATTTATTTCACTCAGCATAAGGTTTTCAAGATTCACCCATGTTGCAGCATGTCTCAGAACATCATCCATTTTTTTTTCATTCATTTTAATGGCCAAATAATATTCCCTTCTGTGTATGTGCCAAATTTTGTTGATACATTCATTTGTTGATGGGCACTTGGGTTGTTTTCACCTTTTGGCTATTTTGAATAATGCTGCTATGAACATTGGTGTACAAGTATCTGTTTGAGTCCCATTTTCGATTTCTTTGGGTATATACCTAGGAGTAGAATTTCTGGATCATATGGTAACTATTTAACTTTTTGAGGAACCACCATAATGCTATCCACATTGGCTGCACCATTTTGCATTCTCACAAACAATGCGAGAAGGACATGTCTAGTTTTGACAGCAAATTTTAAGTGCTTATAGCATGGCTATCTAGATGGAAATGTCCAGTAGTCCCAGACAGATCGAAGCTACAGTTATAGTTTTAGGGTTTGCTTGTAAATCATTGTTGAAACCATGGATGCTAGTGAGATTTTCTGGAAGTGAGAAGATAAAGGGTACAGAGAGGAACCCTAGAGGAGCACCACTTTTTAAGGGATAGGCAGAAAAAGAGGGTGTTAACAGAGAAGACTGAGAAGAAACAGGGAAAAATTAAAGAAGAGAATGTCAGTAATGTCATATCCTACAGAGAGGTCAAGAAGCATGAAGTGCAAAAAAAAATTCTTTCGAACTGACATTAGCGAGTCCTTGGGGTTTTCCATAGTTGGATAAGTTTAACGGAAGTGGTCAGAAGCCGGTTTACAATGAAAGAGACAGGAGAAAGTAGAGAAGCTGCTAATAGAAGAATTCCAAAAACCTGGTGATGAAGGGATGATAATAGATGTGAAAGGTGTACTAACCAGAAGGAGAGGTGTGCAAAATTTTATTAAAAACACTGTAACAGGTCATTTAAATTTCAAAATATTGTTCAGACAAGTATTCTAGGTATTGGTGGTTAAGGGTAGAGGGGGAAATGAGGAACATATGCTCCCCTCCACCAATTTCTAGAGATAAGGAAAAGTTGAAAAAAGAATCCATACTAATGCTAACCGTAATTCCTTATTTAAGCTTTTTTAACATAGTTAAAGGACTCTTCTTGGAAATGACTACAATGACCATGCACAAGTAATTCAGATGTAATTATAATTATAATTACAGATATAGATGGTGGTGTCCCCATCTCACAAATGTATAAAATAAGCCATGGTGACTGTAACTTGTAACTTGTCTAGTAAATCAGAGCACTTAGTGATATAGCTGAGACTAAAGGTCTTTTGACTCAAAAATTTGCTTGTATTTATCGCTTATATAGACACAGAGTGAAATTTAAAAGAATTTCTAATATGTAAGCATCATGCTAATTAACTTGATCCCTATTTAACTAAAATATAGAGTCACCAATTTGCTGTAAAACTACTCCTTAAGACTAAGGTTTAGTGCTTTCTGTCAGCATCAGAATATTTTCTTCAGCAATGATTTAGTAGTTAGAGGGAAAAAATCTACAGGGTGACAAAATGGAATACAGAATTAAATAGACATTATAGAATATTTAGTGTGTAAATGGCATTGTATTATGGGCTTTACCTCAACTGTAATCCTCACAACAGATCAGCAAAATAAGTGGCATTATCTCCCATTTTACAAATAAGAAAATTAATGCACAAAAATTTAAGTAATTTGCCCAAGATACCCCAGCTAGTAAGAGGCAGAGCCTACACTAAATCCCAAGTCTCTTTCACTCCAAAGCAATCGCCCTTAGGAAGGGAGGGTTCTAAGAAACCGCTTTATCATCATATCAATTAACATTGATCCAGTAAGACATGGTGGCTGTGATCCAGCAGATCTGTCTGTCATCAATACAATTTATCAGGTGCTTGTGTGTGCTCCTGGAGACAAAGCAGCCCTTTGGAGGTGTGGGGACGTATTTGAAGTGAGTGCTTCTGTCCTTTGAGTGAGAGAGGTGGCGATTTTAAAGCACTCCTAAATGTTCTTTATATATCCACTAGTACCGAAGGCCTTGTTGAAGAGAATGGCTTTGGGATAGGAGGTGGGGTGCAAGAGGTGGGAAGGAAGAGGCACAAACTCTCCCTTTTAGTGATTGCTCTCTCCTATCTGTGTTATTAGACAAGGTGACATCAAATTAGTTTGAGTTGCATCTCTCTATGTCCTCTATGAGGGTATGGTTTGCAAGTTGCTCTTTTTCAACAGCAGCATCCGTTCATGATTTCTGAACCCTTTATAGCTGGCTAGTTCTTTTCAATTCTCTTTGGGTGTCTGGACTTTGTATTAGGTAAACTCATGAACTTGTTCATAAGGAACTCAACGTTTAAGGAATATAAATATTTAAAGAACTCATGGGAAAAAAAATGCAAGAGGAAGCTCAGACTTGTTTTCAAAGGTTTGTGCACAGTAGCAGAAAAATACACATTTAATGAAATTATCTTTCTGCTAGTGATAATTTGAGTATTTGTTAAGAGGTGGAAAAAACTTTGAGTTTTTTCAGTAACTTTTAAAAGAATCTGTGTACCATATTCTGAGTTTGATCCACTATTAACTGAATATTATTATAGGACTTCAATTTCAAAAGTGTATAAAAGCTTGTTGAAAGACTTGTTTTATTTAAGATTATGATGTAGTAGCACAGGAAAGGTAGCTCTATAGTATCAGAGGTTTATTTTCTCCCTGTGCTGAATTAAAATTGAAAGGGGAAGGCAATGCAGTGTTAAGGCCATGAGGTTGAATCATCTAAGGAAATGAGTCAGTGACTATGAACCATAACTTTCCTTTTTCTGAGGCTTTGACTTTGAGAGCTTAATGTTGAATTATTTTAAAAATCTTTTTGCTTGCTGTCAGTGAATTAAAAATAGAACTTTTTAAAGAGTTCTTTTAGTACTAGTATTTGGATTCATTCATTCTTTTAACAAACCTTTAGTAGAAATACAGGAATATTAAAAGTAGTAGCTGTATTTTTCAAGATAAAAGCCATGTGGTGATTAGATAATTTTTGCATATGGGCAATATGACAGTATCTTTGTGTATACAGTTAAATCTAGGTAACCAATAGTGATTCCTAATCAGCTTTTAAAACAAGATTTTTTAAAAGTTTAATAACTGATGAATCATTTGTGGACTTAGTAGGACAAACCTGGAACACTTAGTAGCTCTTGACACATCATATTTCTATTTTTTTTTAAATTAGGCCAGTAAAAGGAATTTATTTGGGAAATGGGGGAAAGAACAGAACTTGCTGAGAAATAGGAGAGAAAGATGGAAATACACACCAAGATTTGGTACAGGCTCCTCTAGGCAGAGAGAATCCATCATATTTCTATTTGATACATTTGAAATTTTTCCTAAGCCATGAATTGTTCTTTAGGAACCTTGAGCCCACAACTGAAATGAATATGTTGCATTATAGTTTATTCTTGAAACTTTAAAAATCTGAAATGTAACTAATTGTCAGGTCTCTGAGGAAAGATAGGTAGGTAACTCAAAGGAAACACTGGTACTATTATATGAAAAATTTTCAGCTTTTTATGGTTGATTACTTATCTTTATGTTTTGAACTCTTTCAAGATGGGTTTGCATTTTTTATTCTAATTCATGAATAATACTTGGTTTAAGATGGTTTAAGACAGTGCGTGCATTTCACGCAAGAACCTAGTATTTAGAAAACCTATTTGAGGTAGGTTTAGTTTTTCTTGTCAAGACAAACGAATTATAGAGTGAGACATTTAATTTTTATTCTTTGTTTTACTTAGTGTAATAATATGGAGGCAGCATCTTGGAGAATGTTTTAAATAAACACAAATATGTACCATTTATTTATTTGTTTGGCATCTCATTGGGTAAAGTATGAATTTCACACTAGCATGCCAAAATTTCTAAATTGCCTTCTGGGTAACTACTCTTCTTATCAGTATGGTTAGTAGGGGCTATTGTTTCCATATGCTTAGATATGCTTATTTTTCTCCTTTCACAACTAGGTTAATTTCTAGGCTGTTTTTTCTGGATGCATGTCCCATCTTAATAAAGCCTAAAGAATCTTGCCTACTGGTATACCTCAGAGTCTATGTTGCTGTGATGAGCATCAACAGGGTGATCAAGAAATGGATTTCTGGATTCTGGATTGAAGGTTTAGAAATATTAGAGAATTACATTAGGATCCGGAGCCATCTAGGCCTCAAATAGATCGTATAAGGCACTTTCTATGTTTTCACAGGCGTTATTAGTTAGTTCCCTGCCTAGAAGGGTAGATTTAGGGAAAGAGAATAGGGGTTTGAATCAGAGGGACCTAGGTTTAAATCCCAACCTTGCTACTCAATAGTTAAGTGTCACTGGGAAATTAATCTCTTCGTCTCAGTTTCCTTCTCTAAAACTGGGAATGGTTATGTTCACCTAGCAGGCTTTTTATCAATAAAAGTAGTAATTTATGAGAAATTCTTTAACATAGTATCTGGCATGGTAAGTACTCAACAGAAGTCAGTTTTATTTTCCTTCTTCCCTCTAGTTTAATTAAAAAAAAAAACTAAAGCAGAAATAAAGTTCAAGTTTTATGCTAGTGTCACTGAAATATTTAAAGGTGAAATCATGTATCTAGGATTTGTATAAAAATAATCTGGGGATGGGGAGTGGATTATAGATGAAATAATTTTGACCATGAGTTGATAATTGTTGAGGCTGGGTGAATGGATGCACAAGTATACATTATTTGTATGTTTGAAATGGTCCATAATAAAGCATTTAAAAATTGTGCTACTACATAAAAATATTCAATGAACAAAGATGTTCTCAAAGTGACAAGAAATCAACTATTTGCTGTATTGTAACTTTTTAAAAGATGATGATTGAGAGCAGGCATTATTGATTCAAGAATGGTGGTAATTTTTTCCCCTTCAACTGCACAAAACATGTAGTCACCAATTCTTTGGGTTAGAGGAAGGAGTGTCAAGAGAGAAGGCCTTCCCTCCCCGCCAAATCCTGAAGAGGTTTAAATGTTTTTTTCTAATTATATGAATCATTCCTTAGGATGAAGTTTCTGTGGCTTGGCTCCCTGCCAAAATAATTTTCAGTTGGAAAAAGAGCAGTCAGGTCAAGAAACACAATAACTAAAATGACTTCTCTGACACTGGAACCAGTTTTATATAGACATTTCCCCTGTTATCTCAGGAATGATAATGGAGATGTACCAGTGTTTCCTCTTCTGAGCCATATTAATTTTCTAAAACTGAACTTACTCTGAGTTACAAGCATAATTGAAAAAATTCCAGAGCGTGACCAAACGTGGTCCCTTTACTCATAGGAATGTGGTTGTTATATACAGCATTGTGATGTAGAAGAAAAGAATGTATGACTTTCTTATGTTCAATGATTATTTAAAAGTACACGGATTACCACAGAAAGCTAAAGATCTACTTTTTAAAAAGTGAAGTGGACATGGCTCAAGTGTTTGGGTTCCCGCCTACCACATGGGAGGTCCCGGGTTCAGTTCCCAGTGCCTCCTGGAGAAGGCAAGCTCGTGTGACCAGCATGTGTGGCAAGCTGGCGCAGCAATAGGATGCAACAAAGAGGAAAGGCAATGAGAGGCAGGACAAACCAGAAAGCTGAGGTGGCTCAAGTGATTGGGTGCCTGTCTCTCATGTGGAGGGTCCCAGGTTTGGTTCCCAGTACCTCTAACCACAAACAAAGATGGGGAGGGGGGGATAAATAAATAAAATACATCTTTTTAAAAATCCCTACAAATTTAGTTGGGGTGAATTCTGAAGACTAGTATCTTTGAGAAACTTTGTTCAATAAAAGGATTGCGAGGTATATATTTAAACAATTGGCCTTGATTATATACACATATATTTAGATTAATGGCCTTAGCATTTCAATCAAACTTGATGATCCTGATCATTAATTAAAGACTTTTTTTTTTATTTTTTAACTCAGTCTCTGTAGAGACTGTCAAAAATTGCCAAAACCGACTATATTTCAAGTCGTCATGGTGGGGTATCGGGAAAGTTATCAATTAGCAATAATCGCGCCTCGGATAAACCTCATTGGCTACGATACTGCCACTGCGCAAAGCTTAAGACTTATTTTTAAAGAACAAAATTAGAAGTCAAGTGCCTGTTTAGAGAGTGGGGACTTTCACTTTCCTGTTCAGCATTTATAAAGTAATTGTTTATTTCTTAAAGCCTTCCCTGAAGACATTAGTGTTCTTACCATAACCTGGTATAGTAGATTGAAGTTTGATTTCTCATTAAAGTGTCAATTTAGGAATTAGGATCATTTAACAATGACAGTCACTGCTCTAGTTCTTAAGGATCATGTAGAAAGTGACTATGAAAGAGGTATGAGCAAAAGCACTATGGGAACCTAAATCACAAAGGATGTTGGGGTGGAGGGGATAGAGCGGGTGACCTGGAAGGGAACTACCATTTATTGGGAATTTATTAGTATGGGCACCAGGTACTTTTATGTACTTTATTTCATTTATGTTGTAAGAACTGCTTGAGGTTACTTGAAATTAATAGCAAGTGTTCCAGAGTCAGAGAGCCTGGATTCTGGTCCTGGTAAGAAGAACGAGTCAAAGATGACAGAACTGCTCACCTGAATCTAGGAGGAGAGTGGTGCTGGTTGAGTGTAGCACAGGGAAAGGTTGTTTGAGGTGTGAGTGTGGGTTGGTGAAGATAATGAGTTTGATTTTGCACATAATGATTTTTTTTAAATTCTTATTTATTTTATTCTTTTTAGTTTTTATTTTACTTCTTACATAATGAATTTGAGGAGATAATATACAATTGGACATATCTGGAGAAAGGGTAGAGGGAAGCAGGACCAAAATTAGAGGGGTGATATTGACGTTTAATTTGTAAATGTTAGGAAAAGAGTTGGTGGAGGAGAATGAGAGAATTGTTACACAGAGTAGAAAGCAAGAGAATTCTATGCCATGGAAACTACGAACAGTTCCAATAAGGAGAGGTGCTCTGTGTGTGTATAGCTGTCTCTCTCTGGGGCTGGGTGTAAGGGGGTACTGCTTTCTACCATGTACTTCTTTAAAGTTTGAAGAAATATATTTGTAACTATACACATGTATTGTTCTTATAATAAACTAGTTACCTAGATTATATGTTTGGGGGAGCATAGAGGACAGGAATACACCCCTCCTTCTGAGTTCTGCTTAGTTTCTAAGATGATACCTTGCTTCCTACCAAATTATAAATGACATTTTTACTTTACTGGTCCAGAGGGTTTTTCCTCCCATTTAAAAAGGCTAACTTGTTCACCAAAGGAATCCTGTAAACATGAAATATTTCTGAGCAAATGTATTCATGTTCTATTGCTGTGTAACAAACTGCCTAGAAATTTGGCAGTTTAAAACAAGTTATACTCTCACAGTTTCTGTGGGTCAGGAATCTGGATAGGGTCTCTCATGAGGCCGCATTCAAGCTGTTGGCCAGGGCTGCAGTCAGCTCAAGGCTTAACTCAGAGACTCCACATCCAAGCTCACTCCATGGCCCTTGTCAAGCCTTAGAAGAGCCATGTTTGCCAGCAGATCTTGGGTTCTCATCTCGTGGTCCTCTCCACAGACTGCCTGAGTGTCTTCACAAGTTGGCAGCTGATGATGATGGTGATGATGATGATGATGATGAAGACAGGGGAGAGAGAGAGAGACAGGCAGACCCAGAACAGAAGTCACAGTATTTTTAAAAAAAGATTTATTATTTATTTATTTATTCCCCCTCTCTGCCCCCCGTTGTTTTAAGCTCGCTGCCTGCTCTCTGCGTGTTCTTCTGTGTCTGCTTGTCTTCTCTTTAGGCAGCACTGGGAACCAATCCTGGGACTTTCTGGAGGAGGAGAGAGGCACTCAATCTCTTGAGCCACCTCAGCTCCCTAGTCTGCTGCATCTCTTATTGTCTCTCCTCTGTGTCTCTTTTTGTTGCGTCATCTTGCTGCACCAGCTCTCTGCACGGGCCAGCACTCCGCATGGGCCAGCTCTCTGCTGGGGCCAGCACAATCAATGGAGTGTATGTGTGTTTACATATCCTAGCTGGATTGGCAAAGCAATTTGTCATTATTAATACATGTTTGAACCACCAAGTAATGTTAATCTTTGTGAACATAGAGATGGATATGATTTTTATTGGCTATAAGGGTCGGTTATTGCTTCAAAATATATAATGTAAGCATGTCATGTATATCAGTTTTGAATATTTTCTGGCAAAAAAAGCAGATAGGTGGCCTAAACAATTAGGGACCTATTTTCTCACACAGTAAGTCCAGAGGCAGGCAGTCCTGACTTGGTGTGGCCCAAAGATGTAATCAAAGACCCAGCTCTTTGTACCTTACTGCTCTGTGATCCTTAGTGTACTGGCTTGTAGACTCATGATCCCAAGATGGCTGCTGCAGCTCTAGGGACCTAAGCCCATTTTCAAGGCATGAAGGAGAAGGCGGCAGCACCATTGGCAGAACTGTGTCACATGGCCACTCCCAGCTACAAAAGGCTTAGAAAATAAGCACTTAACTTTTTTAGCCCCTCTAGTGGAAGAGGACAAGGACAAAAGGGGTTTAGTATGAATTTTGAGGTAACTTCATTAAAGGGAGCCATGGTAAAAAAGTGGAGAAACATTGTACTTTTAAGTGCAACAGGGTGCGTCTGACCCTGTAGCATGCCTGCATCCATGTCTTGGGTGTGTACTTTTCCTTTTTCTTATTTTTTAATAAACTGTTGTTACTGGCCTTATTAAACTGGCACATCTCTGGTGGAGCGGATGTAGCTTGGTGGTTGAGAGTCTGCCTCCCACATACGAGATCCCAGGTTCATTCCCCAGTACCTCCTAAACAAACAAACAAATAAACAAATAAACAAAAAACTGGCACATCTCTGAATTCTTTCTTGCTATGAAACCAAGAATCTAGAACCCAGAACACAGAGCGTTCCACTAACATATTTGGCAAGCCATGGCAGGAGACAAAGAGGACTGGTCTTATTGAAAAAAAAAAAAAGAAAAAAGTGCAAGAGGATTTGGGTAAGCTGAGAGGAGCAAATTGCAAATAAGGGATATAACATGGGGAAGTGGGTGTGGCTCAGTGGATAGAGCCCCCGTTTACCATATGGGAGGCCCGGGTTCGCATCCCGAGGCCTCCTTGTGAGGGCACTCCGGCCTGAGCGGTGTGGT
>JAQZBX010049536.1:0-19895 GCA_029593785.1 Cabassous unicinctus
TATACAAATAACAGTTGTAGACTCTTTTGGTATTTTTTCACTTTTTTCTTCTGAGGCTCTCCGAGGTAAAACTGGTTGTCCCATCTTTCGAAGAGGAGCTAGTTGCCATTTTTTTATTTCATTATCTCTACATTCTGATGAGTTTTTGCCTTCACCAGATTCCTAGAAAATAATATTTAATTCATTAGACTGAAAACTATTAAACTGTCTTTAAATATAAACCAAGCTTCAAGGGTATGTCAGAAAAAAAAGTAAACCCAATTAACTTTAAAATCTATTAAGAAAAATAAAATAAAAGCTAAATAAAATCTATTAAGATATCAAACATATTCCACTCTTTGGCCCAACAACTGTTTAAAGGATGTACAAAAATAACTCTCAATTATCCGCACAGAGGAGATTTGCCCTTTCATTCAAAATCTATTCATTAAGCAACTATTTTATGCAGAATACTTAATAGCCTATAAGGGAGAAACAAAGGACATAGAGAGAATGTGCACATTCAGGTTATTATTTTTTAAAAAGAAGAAAAAATCTAAATATAAGGTAATGAATATGGAAAAAAGAGAAATTGTGGAGAAACAGGTATATGTATTTATCACTACAATTCTAAAACAGAAATGAAGCCACATCCAGCTATAAGTATATAAATCCTCAGTATGCCTACTGGCAATTTTCACTCCTATAGGGTAGAATAAACCATTAGCGTACCTGCTACTCTGATGCTAATTGTAATGAGGAGCCTGACTCCAGTTTTTTATATTTGCTGATAGCTTTTAAGACTCACTCTAACCTCTTTACAGTACCCCACACCTAGACAAGCTGGTAAGAAAGACTGAGTTCTCACTCCTTTGACACTGGAGGGAGATTCAAACCATATAAGCCATTGCCCATATAAAACTTTCACTTGGGTTCTACCTCCCAACCACAATGAAAACCCAGGCCAGTCTCCTTTTCTTGTTCTCCAAAGCCATTTAGGACTTCCTTGAGAGGCCTACCCTGCTCTCCCCAGAGATCTCCATTATTTAAGTAATAAATATTTTCATACTCTTTTAGTGTATATGTGGCATCAGTTTTAATATCCAAACCACCAAATTTTGGGTGGGGGGGTCCATTTTCCTCTGCAGGTGACCTTAACACTAATTATAAACTGGAACTCTGAGATCCATGGGAAAAATTAATCATATCATACTAAAGTGTTTGAAAGATATGGAGAGGAACACTGGGTTTAGTTAGGTTATAAAAAGTTGGAACACATTAAAAAAGTAAGAATGCTCTTCCCCAGGCTAGGTAGGAATCCTCTAATTTTTTATTTACTAGTTGGCTTTCTATCTCCCTAAGACGACTTTCTTGAGTGCAGGAACATACAGGCATACCTTGTTTTGTTGCACTTAACTTTACTGTGCTTTGCAGATATTGTGTTTTTATAAATTAAAGACCTGTGGTGACCCAGCATTGAGCAAGTCCATCGGCATCATTTATCCAACAGCATGAACTCACTTCACGTCTTGGGGTCACATTTTGGAAATTCTCACAATATCTCAAGCTTTTTCATTATTATTATATCTGACATAGTGATCTGTGATAAGTGATTTTTGATGTTATTACTGTAATTGTTTTGAGGGCACCATGAACTGCACACACATAAGACAGACAACTTAATTGAGATATGCTCTAAGTGTTCCAACTGCTCCACCAACCAATCAGTCCCCCTTGTTTCTCCCTTCCCTTGGCCCTCCGTATTCCCTGGGACACAACAATATTGAAATTTGGCCAATACCCACAATGGCCTCTAAGTATTCAAGCGAAAGGAAGAGTCACACATCTCTCACTTTAAATCAAAAGCTAAAAATGATTAAGCTTAGTGAGGAAAGCATATAGAAATCCAAGATAGACCAAACAGGCAGGCCTCTTGCACCAAACAGCCAAGTGGTGAAGGCAAAGGAAAAGTTCAGAAAAAAAGATACTTTTCAAAATATTATTGATCATTGACAATGCACCTGGTCACCCACGAGCTCTGATAATGATGTGCAAGATTGATGTTTTCATGCCTGCTAACACAACATACACTCTCCAGCTGATGGATCAAGGAGTAATTTCACTTTCAAGTCTTATTATTTAAGACATACATTTCATAAGGCTACAGCGGCCATTGATAGTGATTGCTCTGATAGATCTGGACAAAGTAAACTGAAAATCTTCTGGAAAGGAATCACGATTCTAGATGCCATTAAGAACATTTGTGACTCCAACCCTCACGGATGGCTTTGAGAGGGTCAAGACTTCAGTGGAGGAAATAACTGCAGATGTGATGGAAATAGAAAGAGAACTAGAATTAGAAGTGAAACCTGAAGGTGTGACTGAATTGCTGCAATCTCATGATAAAATGAGAATGGGTGAGGACTTGCTTCTTATGGATGAGCAAAGAATATGGTCTCTTAAGATAGAATCAACTCCTGGTGAAGATGCCGTGAACACTGTTGAAATGACAAGAAAGAACCTGGACTGTTACATAAACTTAGTTGATAAAGCAGTGGCAGGGTTTGAGAGCACTGACTTCAATTTTGAAACAAGTTCTACTGCGCATAAAATGATATCAAACAGCATCATATGCTACAGAGAAATCTTTCATGAAAGGAAGAGCCAATCAATGCAGCAAACTTGATTGATTTCTTATTTTAAGCAATTGCCACCACCACTCCAATCTTCAGCAACCACCACCCTGATTGGTCAGCAGCCATCAACACTGAGGCAAGACCCTCCACTAGCAATGATTACTACTTGCTGAAGGCTCAGATGATGGTTAGCATTTTTTAGCAATAAAGTATTTTTTAATTAAGGTATGTACATTGTGATTTTAGACATGATGCTATTGCACATTTAACAGACTACTGTATAGTGTAAACATAACTTTTATATGCACTGGAAAACCAAAAAATTGGCTTGACTTGCTTTTTATTGTGATATTTGCTTTACTGTGGTGGTCTGGAACTGAACCTGCAATGTCTCCAAGGTACACCTGTATTTCAATCACTGCTATATACCCAAGTTCAGTCAAATGCTTAGCACAGAACAGGAAACAATAAGTAGTTCAAAATAAATTCCAGAGATAAGAATGACATTTGAAAAGCAGATTCCACATAGTAAAATCAGGCAAGTACAAATAAGATTCAACAGTCCACCATCAAAAAGAAAAGGAAACAGTAATCACTTTGATGGAGCATGCATTTGCAAAATCAGACTCACCTCATTTCCTTTTCTGACACTAGGTGCTAAACTGGTAGATAGAGCAGTTTCTCAAAAACATTAACAATGTTAATATTTTAACATTTATCTTTTAGGAAAAATGGACAATACAATGAGTTATATTTCTAAATGGCCAAGAAACTGTATACAATTTACAATGATAAGTGATTAAAAAGAAGCCTTCCAAAAAAGGGCATGCTATAAATTGTTCTCAATAGGGCTCTCACGACTATATCATTAATTACTTTGGATCAAATCAACAGAATCTGATTCTTAAAAGTCCTGGCAGACTGAAAACGTTAGACACCACAAGGATTTTGGCAAGCTAGAACTGAATCCAAAAGAGTTTTCATGTAAGGAGTATTTGAAAATATTGAATTTCTAAATAATGGAGAAGATTTTAGAGAAAACATGTTCACACTCTTCAATCTGAATTATCTTTCCTACCATGTTGTAAAGGAATTAGTTTTACTTCAGACTTCAGAAATCTAAAAAGTTAGGGATACAAAATTTCAGCTCAAACTGAAGACGTTTCCAACAGTTCAAGCTGCTTAAAAGTAAAGACATACTCCCTTGCAATTGTTTTCAAATAGCTAGATCATAACTTACTAGAAATGGTATAGAGCGTATTAATCAATCAGAATGGTTGGACTAAAAATTTCCTAAGGCTCCTTTCCACTCTGAAATTCATAGTCTTTTGGATTATTATACTTGCTTATTCACATACATTTGTTGACAATGATTATAAAGACTAGTGCTTAGGAGGAAACACAATCTGACTATATTCATAAGAAATATAAATCAGTGACTAGGTAATAAAAAGGTGGACAAGGAGAATAAAGAAAACCAGATAAAATGTTGTTTCTCTATACTTTTCTCCTGTTAAAGACTAAATATCTTGAAATTTCAACCAGGGAAAGCTGTCCATTTTTAAAGAGTCCATATTTTAAGAGAAAATTATGAAGGGTTCAAAACAAACATTGGAACAAAAGCCAAAAGAATTAAGATTACTTTTCCTTACAGCAGGGGTTCTTAACCTTTTTTGTTCCATGGAACCGTCTGCCAGTCAGGTGAAAACCATGTACCCATTACTAAACCCACACTATACTGTGTATTATTTAATAAATATATCACACCCGCATCAACATGTCCCCACAAGAATGTTGTTTTTTTATTTCAATTCAAGCTCACGGACCCCTTGTTAAGAACCCATAACAGAGAAAAAATAACTCTTCCACCTGAAAATAATAATGCCAAATGGGTTAAGGACTGGTAGACATTCTGGACTGAAAAGCTTTAAAAAATTTACTGGCAAGCACAACATATACTTAAGATCGTAAGATATCACACACACATCCTACATACAAAAAGTAGCACAGAAGATCTGCATATTCTGATGATATCACTACCTGCTTTTACCAGGATTGTCAAAGAATTTTAATAAAAATTAATTCACTTTTATGTAAAATAAATTCCAAAATGTACACAGGGACACTGAAATCTAAAAAGAAATTTCAAAATTCTGTCAGTCAATACAAAGTTCTTAAATAACACAATAAAAGAATGCATTTATGAGAAGCTTACCCGTTTTAAAATTTTGACTTTGTGCTTCACTGTATCATCTATATATTTGGTTTTGTCATTTGATGGTGTGTGCTTTGAGAATCCAAGCTTTTCACATTCCATTGTTTTATCTTCACTATGGATATCAAATTTAGCTTGGTTTTCCAAAATATCTGGATCTAATGTCTCAGTCTTTTTATCTTCTTCAGCACAACATTTCACACACACATATTCTTTGTCTTCCTCTCCCATTTGTTGAGCTTGGGAAAGACTTAACCCAACACAATCACCATGAAACCAGTCGTCACATCTCCCACAGCCAACCATAAACCTGGGGGAAAAAAGAACTTTTATTTAATACAGCTTTTTAAAAGTCAATGTCAAAAGTGCACCTAAATAAAATCTCCAAAACTTGGTTTTCTAATATTTTGCATGTTTTCCAACTTTTACCCAGTTTTTAAGTTCAACATAAAGTTTTCAAAGAATATAAAAACTTTCAGGACTTCAAATATTCCCTCTGACATGAATGAGAAAATACTGGTAAAGATAAAAACCAAATGAACAAAAACCCACAAGAATGAAAATGAAGGACAACTTACTAAAGGATAGAATAACATTTCTCTATTGACAAGGGTGGTAAGATTGCTGTGATACTTTGACCACAGACAATCCATCAAAGAATTTTTTATCCAATAAATCATTTTAAACGACTGAAAAAGTTCAATAGCAGTAAGAATGTAACTCAAAAATGAACATTATGGAGCTGCTAAAAGTATTAATCGCCTTAACCATACAACTATTCTTTAAGCTCAAAATACTCTGATTCAGGCTGGCACACTAACTCAAATGAAAATATTTTTATGTACTTTGCAGTATGAAGAACTTCCTAGTGTGACTTGTTTCCCTAATAAAATGCAAGTCAATATAATTTATTTCTTAACATGAAAATATATTCAGGTGGAATTTTTAAAATTTTATTAAATTAGTAAAGCTCCAATCTCCTTATAAAAGTTTTTCCCTTGCTGCATTTTATCTATGAAATAATTTCACTAACCAGTAGCAATAACCCAGAGACATAAGATTTATGACTCTAAAAAGCTTGTTTTTCTAATTTAGATTATCTGGAATTAATTTAGAATACAATGGCAGACACATACATGGCAATTTGAGGGAGAAATTATTTTTCTATACTTTTCAACCCATTGTTAGGAGAACTACAAAGCTTACTTAAAATGATTACAATCGTTTTTCCTTCTTCAGATTAGCAATTCATGGTGCGTTAAAAGCATAATACAGACGGGTTTAGGTATATCCTTAATGATTTAAAGGAGACTTTGTGTTAGTGATTTTGATGATAAGGAATAGTGACACCATGGGTATTGTCAAAACTTCTTTTAAAAGTCCAATAGGAAGGTGGATGCTAAAGATAATCCACTGAAAATACAGCCAACTCTGCTAAAATACACTAAGGGTCTGTTTTACTGCCGAAAACATTAGAAGACTGTTTCATCCTTAAAGGCTGTCTTGAAGATATACCAAATACTTAATTCCTGAATAGTAGTACTTTCTACTCTTGAACCTCTTGTGACTTTCTAATGTGCACCAAACTAGTACTGTGCATTAGAGACCTGACTTCATTTCTGTAATTCACCATTCCTTACTCTCATTGGTGATGTCTGTGCTAGCTTTGTAGGAACTCATCTCTCCAATAATTCATTTGGTTTGGCGGGGGAGAGGATGGGGAACAAAAAAACTCATGCTTTATGTAAAAAAATATATATATAATGTTCTGGATTTACAAGCCAAGTAAGAAAACTTTCAAAAATGTAGTATTTGTTTGCATGAAAGGAATGGTTTCTCAAGGTTGTGGAGATTTTTGATGGGTCCATAAGGTTTCAATGATACAGATCTTCCAGCCAACGGAAAAATCAAAGGTTAATCCCGATGTTTAACAGTTCTTCCATTGCAGGTTGCAAGGTCACAAGAAGTGTTATTTCTTGAAAGAAACTGATAAATCTGAATGCCTTTGAAATACTGAAGGAAAGCTAACAGTGATTTCCCTTTACCTGATCAATCAAAACTACATTACCAATTCTTTCAAACCAAGTCCACAACAGTTTCAACAAGGCACTACTTAGTTAAAAACCTAGACTATGCTTTTTCCCCAAATCCAAATCTAAATGTTAAATCATAAAACACATCTTACGGACTTTTCAAGTTTTTATTTGATAAAGGAACAGTGGTTTATGATCATGAAACTTACCAAGTAATTATTTAACATGCCTTGATTTCAAGTTTATTAAGAAAATGTCTGAAACTTGAAAGGCTCTGAAAAGAGAATCTCTACTGCCATCTACAGATTTACCTCAACATTTTATGTAGAGATGAAAGTTAAATTTTCTAAGAATCAAGAAAAAAAATGAAATTACCTAAAAATTAGTAACAGATACAAACATGTATCTTTTTAAGAGGTCTAAAACTTAGAAGTACTATGGATTTTATAAACCATTTTTTTTTTTTAAAAGATGGCCTATCACAAAGAGTGGATTTTCCTCCCTTTTCAAGTTATTTCTTATACTTTAAAAACATATGTACCACACAGCTAACAGAATTACAGTACCATTTTCTGCCTTGACCTGGAAGTTTTGAGTGCTAATAGGCAAAATCATGTAAGGAAAAGACAATAGATAATCTGAATGTTAAATCTTTTACTAACAATTTAGGTTGCATGGAGTTTCACTCTGGACCAGCAAAAATCAGTTACCTGGAAGAGTTCTGCAATAGTATCTTCTCTTAGTGTTACAGCTTTATATGCAAAATATAATAAAACTAAACTAGACCTAATATAAAACCATCAAAAACTAATTTAAGATTCTAGTCTTTAACTGCATGAACCAAAAATTATTCTTAGAAATTTTTTTATTTTCTTCAAAGTAAACTAGAAGCCACATTAAGAATTCCTTTTTTGGCAAATCCAGGTCACAAATTCATGTTGTAGACGAACATTGTGGCTTATTACAAGATGGACCTTCAGTTATAAGTGTTTCGTCAAGGGACAGTAAGGCCCATATACGGTTAATGTGTAAATACTAACATTTTTCTGAAATGACTCTATTCCACATAAACATTATCTTTTTTGTTACTCACAATCTAATCTGCAGAGAAAAGTACCTGTCTGTAGAACTCTTAAAATCTTGAGAAAACCCAGAATCACTTATTCTAAGAAAATCTTCTCAGAAGAGGGATTCTTGTTTGAATATGAAGCTATGAATCCATTTGGCTGGGAAGATTTTTGTTTGGTTTGTTAATTTCATCCAGTATGCTAATTGGGCCAAGAAATTGTAGGCAAACCAGAGATACAAGGGTCTTTCGGAGAGGTAGGGAAATCACAGAAACTATAAGTTATATAGAAAGAAAAGACTAAGGCCTCTTCCTTCCAAATACCAATGGACTTATGTTTTTTAAAATCTCATTACATTCATTAAAAAAATAAAATAAAAAAGGACTAGGTATTAAACAGTCTGGTTTTAAAATAATTTGTATACCTTTGTTATAACGCTGAACCAGGAAAATAAACAAAAGCAAAACAGCATAATGTGTAAGCTGTGAGAGTTAATACCTACTGTCTTTAGTGATATGTACAAAAGCTGTCTATGGTTAAATATTATATGTGGCCATGCCATAAATAAATCTACACTACTAAATATAATCTCCAACTGGAAGCTCATACAGGGAAGCCAACCTCAGTTGCAACCCATGTAAAACACTGAAGAGTTAAAATATTCTGTTTACAGAAGCAAAGCTGTCACAACTGCTAATAAATATGTGATATTAACAAATATCTTGCAATGTGGCTACTTGCATGCAAAGAGAAGGATGAAAATTGTTTCCATATATGTCCCTCCTAATAAATTCATATTCTTATACATGGATTAAAAAGGAAAATTACATTCTGTATGAAAAGTGCATTTGTTGAAGTTTACTCAGTATAAAAGGACAATGTATCAGAGGTAGTGAAGGTCAGTTAATATGCAAAGAAAAAACAATCAATTACTTAGGCTTCTTTATTCACAAAATTAATCTGAAATGTTACTTTCAAAATTAATCGTTTCCAATGATGTTATATATTACCCAGGCCAATTACACAGGTGAACTCACAATCCCTATACACCAAATATTCTAGGTTATTTTTCAGGACTGGGGCAAAGAAACTCTAGATTTTTGAGTATAGATCCAAAAGGCGGCATTAGGTAAAAAGAAAAAAACAAATGGAATGTAACACTTTCATTTTAGGAAACTAATTCTTGATGTTGGTGAAGTGACAATCATTAAAAAGCCTGGGCAAAATCCTGAAGACTGGGCAATGGGAATGGAAGTTTATACACAGTAAGATTCATTATAACATACTCACATGGCTTCTAATTTTATGCAAAAGTTTCATTTTAGAAACATTAATTTTTAGGCTCCTTTTCCATTTCTCTGACCATGTGTCAATTTGATGATTTTTAAAAGATTTTAAGAGAAAGGGGTTGGCTTTTAAAAGAACACTTAGAGACATTCATCAATCCTTAATTCTCTTAGGTCTGAAAATAGCAGGTCCACTTTAGAATATTTAAATACAGTGTTTTAAATGAAAAAACATAAAGAGCACATAAGTGAGGGCAAATGTGGCAGTATATTCAAGTAAGAAATCACAATTTTTTAAAAATCTGGAGTATGTTGTAATAATGTAATAACCTCTGACACTAAAAATAGGCTCATGGACTGAATCACAAACTCTTTGACAGAAAACTTAGGTTATTTTTTGACAGAACAGCCCCAACCCCTCCCATCCTCTCTCTCCAACTGCCCCCCCCACCCAAAAGAATGTTCTACAACATACTTTACTAAATTATCCCTCCCTAAAGAGTTGCATTTTTATGAAATCTGATAGTGCTTGAAAAAGTCACTCTAACATTTACTTTCATGAGTAAGGATAATAATGATATAGTGTGCAAGTTATAGTGTTCTTTTGTCATATCAGCGTTGATAGAAGTTCCAACAGCAATCTGAACACTTGAACAGGATAATCTTGTAGCTGCAAATGCCACTTCATCTCTTGTTTTCTTTTCTTAAAAAGCAAGCAAATAAACAGAAAATACATGGGGGAGGGCTGGGGGGAATAGGGGAAGGTAATGTAAAACTACAAAACATTGAAGCCTAAGGAAAGAATGATGAAGGGCACTACTAAAATCACTTCTAAAATTTTAAAGATTAGAATTCACAAAAAATTCTTTAAATTACTAAAACATTCAAAAGGGAATACATATTTTCACTCTATTCCATGTAATATACAAAATTCACATGGGTAATAATCTAACAGTCATTTTAGCTATCAAATTTCATTCCAAGGTCAAGTTTGATAGTTATGAAGTAGTGATATTATGTCATAGTTTGTGTACTTCATTTTACCAGAAAAAAAAAAAAATCTTCAAAAGCAAATTAGAATTTCCATTAAGACCTTCACACTTTTATTACTAGTTTTTTTTCAAACCAAGTAAAATGATATATAACTTACAGACCCAAAGCACTGTAACATTTTCTGATTAGCAGAAAGCTTTTTTTCCCCAGATGCAATGACTAGAATAACACTAACGAGTTACAATGACAAAATGTTTCCATATATTTATCAGCTGATTGTCAAACTATGCTTTTTAAAATATTCTAGGATGATGTGTTTGTAAATTCAGTGGCTCCAACTTTCTATCATTTATCCAGGACTGATGAGGGGTTTTGTTTTTGCAAAAGTCTCTGTATATTAAATAATTTCTTTGTATAAGAAAGTTCTCACATTAACCCCACCCCAAAAAAGCAATTTCTCTTAAATGTACACATCACACATACAAACACACACGCACACACACACACCTGTTGCCATGTGGTTTTTTGCAAAACCCACACTGCTTGCTGGGAGTCCACACATATTTGCTTTCAAATGAGGAGCTATGATCTGAGCCTTCTCTTTTTATGGTAGATATATTATCTGGAATGAACAATGGTGGCTCATCCAAAGAAAAACTTTTGCTACTTCTTCTTTGGCGGGGTTGTAGGTTCTTCTCAGTTTTCTTTAGTTTCAATTTATCCTCCTCCTTGAAATGCTCTACACCTGTGTGTTCAAGCTCTTCCTTCACATGACTATTGGTTCTCATAGTTGTGGCCTGATGCTGGGACTTATGGCACTGTTTCTGGCTGGAATGTAATAAATGTCCAGTTTGGGCTGGATGATGAGGCTCTTTAGAACAACCAGGGTGACCATGAAGCTTATCACTCAAAGAATGAGTTAATGGTTTGGGGATCTGTACTAAATTTTGATCCTGTAATGTTTTTTTCAATACAGAATGAGCTTGATTTTTCACAGATTTAACCCCAAAATTGCAACTCTGAATCTTTAAATCCTTGTCAACTTGTTTTTTTCTCACTTTAACTGGCCTATGAAAATTTTGCTGAGATTCTGGTTCATCAGCATTTCGTTTCATAGTTTTAACATTAACTTTAGCTTTGTTGTGCATTACTTCATGCTTTGCTGCAATAATTTTCTTTGGAGTATCAATGGTCATGTTATGCTTAGAGTGAATCATAGGTTTTGTTTGTTTGGACTTTATGTTTTTTGACTCTAAGCAAGAAATGTTACTTAATTGGCTGTTTCTGTTGTCCTGAAGGTCTGATGTTTCATAGGACTCCATTTTAACACTTTCTACGTCTTGTTTTGAATTTTGGTCAGAAACATTACAAATAACATTTTCTAAAATATTATTTTCTGGTTCAAAAGCAGTAGAGTCAACAATCTCTAAGTCTGATTTATTAAATTCAGTGCTCTGTAACTGCTTATCATTAGACTCTGTGTTTTTACAATAACCCAGTGGTTCTTTTTTGTTCCTCTGAAGAGAGTTCTTAGCTTTATCAGCAACTTCCATGGTATTCAATTCCAAATTACATTCAGTTACCTCATCCACAGAGCTAGGCAAACCTACTAGGTTTTTTTCTATCTTATTTGTACAAGCAGCATCACCAGAGAGAGAAGCAGAAGATCCAAGTTCCTCAACAATTTGGTCACCTTCATGGGATAATTTCACTGTCCCCTTTGATTCTTGTTCAACTTTTCCCTTTGTCCTCATTTCTTCAACAATAGTCTCATCCATTTCATTGGAAATGGAATCATTATGTTCATGTTCTTCTTTATCTGAAAACTTAAACAATGGGCTACTAAGCATCTTGACTTTACATTCCATCAGAGCATCATTTTTCTTTTCTTCAATATTGGCATGAGTCTCTGAAAGAAGTGGACAATTTAACTCATTAGATGGCACATTTACTTCTTCCTGATTATTACATTTATGCTTAGAATCTAGTTCAGCTTCATTCTTCATTTCAATACAAGGTGACAATGAAGAATGACTTGAAGACACTGGTCCTTCTGGTACCACTTCAACTTGTCCAATATGTCGGGTGCTCCTTTTGCTCTCTTTATGGTACTCAGGTTTCAGTGATGTACTAACTTCTTCTTTAATCTGACACCTTTCTGGTTGTTTCACCCCTGCTTTAGGGGCAGATACAGTCTTCCCAGATGCTTTTTTTGTGCTACTTAAAGGTGCTGCATTTGAACGCTTGGCAATAGTGCTTTGTCGCAAACTTCTTACTTGTTCTATCACAAGGGAAAAAAATAAATAAAAATAACTTAGCTATTTTGCAGTGTGTTATTTCAATACAAATTAGAATATCATTTCTTTATTCTGAGCTATAAAAGGTTATTTGCTCACTTCAACAAAAATATACTAAACTCATGGTGAACTTTATATATGACATATGCTAAATATTGTATTTATCAAAGTTCTCTGAATTATGGCAGGGGGAAAAACCCTCTATAAAACCTAGACTGACAGTATATCTTACCATGAGCAAAAATGTTTTTATCACATCTCTCTTATTTTTAATCAGAAGTGAGTTGGAAGTAAAATAACTAAAATGAGTTTCCTTTACCATTAATGCCAATCTTAAGCAAGACTGTGAAACAGTTTTAAACATTAAATATTTCTAAATATATAAAATCAAACACAAATTCAGGTGCCAATAAAATCTAAACTAAAAGCACCTATTATAAACAGGATCTTGACTGGTTTCAAAGTATAGCCCCAAAAGAATTCTAATGCCTCTATCAATGTGCTTCATTTGTATCACCATTTTAGTATTCAAAATATTCCTCAAAGAGAAGAAATGAAGTATACACAAAATTATCACAAATGGATCATTGAAACAAGAAAATGAAATTTAAAATAATAAAGCATGGGAGTCTGGAAGTGATTTAATAGTATCCCACCTTTAACAATACTCCTAACAAAGAATCTATTAAATGAGGTTTTCCTCCTATCCTGATTAATCCGCCAGGGAAAGGAGAAACAAAGAATGAAAAGAAACTGGAAAGAGAGAGCGAGCTGATTTAATTCACTAAATAGAAAAATAGTACACAACTAAAACATAAAATATGAATTTGTTTTCAAGGGTATGAATATTCAACCCACCAATGAATTAATTCTGCATTTGAAACTGAACACTATCAATTAAAAAAAAAAGTTTCCTACCTTTCAATGCAAACCCTATTCTATGTTCCAATATTAAGAATATTTCCCTAGTTTGTCATTTATCAATAGACTGTGAGAATCTTAAGGAAGGTGTCAAATGGCATTTGCCTGGAACAATGTCAGGTGATGCTTGTAGAGACCTGATATATTAATAGCATAACCTTTCACTCTCAAAAGTGTCCCAGTCTGAATGAAGAAGGCCGAGTGAGAAGCATTAGGGCTCTATCTCCCCTCAGAAACTTTGAACAATCAGCAAGAACTAACAGAAATATCTTTCCTAAACCTCCAGAAAACAGCTAAAGGATTGCACTAACAAGGTAAGTGCCAAATCAAGAAAAAGGCCACTTAAAAGTGGTAGGATCTCGAAATATCCTGAGAGGCCCTTCTCCAGGCTTCCATTATCTCGGCATAGAGCCAGACTGTGCTCCCAATGCGGGTCCCTGGTCCCAGTTCCATAGTGAGAGAGTAACCTTTGTGTACATAGTGGGAACATACATGTCTGACTTTGACACTCCTCGCAGGCTCACTGCCCCAAAATTGCCTGTGTAGAAGGCAGCTCACAGAGCTCTCTTACAAAATGCCATGGGAAGCAGTCAAGTTGCGGCTGCCTGGTGCAAGGGATTCTGGCTGTAGACCTCAGGACTATGAGGAAACTGTTTCTTAGGGAAGAGGGAACACTCGTATCTGTGGGACTCCTAAGGCCATAGGCATGCGTACCCAAGACAAGACACATAAGCAGAATTATCAGGGAGGCCCCTACACTTTGGTTTTTAGCTATTCTAAAAACCCACTGTATGGAAAGAGTCTGAAACAGAGTGCTCCAACATGTCAATCTGCAAAGAAAGGTGTTTTCCGTTTTTCCTGATATTATTTCATCAGATCCTAGCATTCTTCGAAAGCTGTCATAACACTAGCTGGAACAGACAACTCAGAGTCTAAATTCCAGCAATAACATATTCAAGTATCAAAATTTCGAGGTTTCAGCAAAAGATTATAAAACATACAAAGAGATAGGAAGTGATGGCCCAGCCAAGGGAGGAGATTAAAGCATCACAAATCATCATCATCATTGAGAAGGACCAGGCCTGGGAAAGTCCAGACAAAGGCTTGGAAAAGAAGGTCTCAAATATGCTAAAAGAGCTGAGGGAAATCAGGGACAAAAAGTAAAGAAAATCAGGAAAACAATAAATGAAAAAAGGAGAATATCAATAGTGAGATGTAAATTATAAAAAGGAACCAAACAGAGCCGAAGACCACAGTAAAAGAAATTCAAAATTCCCTAGAGGGATTCAACAGCAACTGGGAGCTGGCAGAAGAAAGAACCAGAGAACTTGAAGATAAAATATTTGAAATCATTAGTCTGAAGAGCAAAAAGAAGAAAGAATGAAGAAAAGTAAACAGAGCCTGACGAACCTGTGGACACCAGCAAGCATACTGAGAAACACACTGTGGGAGTTACAGAAGGTGAAGAAAGACAGAAAGGGGCAGAGAAATAATGACTGAAAACTCCCCAAATTATTGAAAGACACTGAATATGCTCAACAAACTCCAAACAGGATAACTCCAAATTAGACCCACACTACTATATATTGTAATCAAACTGTCAAATGCCAAAGATAGAGAATTCTGAAAGTCACAAGAGAGAACAAACATGTCACATACAAGGGAGCCCCAGTAAGATAAAATGTTGTTTTCTTCTCATCAGAAACCATGGAGGCAAAAAAGCAGTTGGATGACATATTTTAAATGCTGAAAGGAAAAAAGGGCCAACCAAGAATTCTATATCTAGCAAAACCATCTTTCAAAAATGATGGAGAGGGGAACAACCAGCAAGATGGCGGCAGAGTAAGGAGCTCCTAAAGTCAGCTCATCCTACAGGGCAGTTAGTAATCACAAAGAACTATCTAAAGCACCTGTTAGGGGTCTCCAGGAGACCAGAACATCCTGCAACATCCTTGAAAATGGAAGGAGGAGACTGCCCATCTGCAGAGAAGATTCACTAAGTAGAGCAATCCACACCATGGAGGCCGGTGCCCATACCCTACTGGCAGGACAAGCTGCCTCAGGAGCTATTTCATGGCTGGAATTGGAAGTTACACTTCCCAAAAACGGGGGAGGAAGAGACAGTTGGGCACCAATTTCAGACTGATTAGTAAATTTGGCAGGCTAAGAACAGCTAAAATTTGAACCTGTCTAAGTCAGAAAGAGGCTGGCAGCTGCCATCTTAACTCTGCCCCTGGCACAAGAGGAAGCAGGGTAACTGAAAATCACAGTGCTAGTAGGAACTGGTTTCCTTTCAGCTTCCTTCCATCCAGATCAGACTGCAGCTCTAGCATAAGCCCCAGCCCTATCTCTGGCAGGGAGGAAGCTGGGGGAACCTGTGCCAGCCTCTCCCGGAAAACACAGGCCACGCTGCAGAGGCCAGTGATCATCCTTCTCTGGTGACACAAGCCTCCCCAGAACCTGTTCTGTGGCTGGAGTTGGAAGCTCCATTTCCTAAAAATAGGGGAGGGACAGTTGGCCACTGACTTCAGCTACTGATTAGTAAATTCGGCTGGCTAAAGTATAACCCTAAGTACAGCTAAAGTTTGAACCTGTCCAAGTCGGAAAGAGGCCTGTACCACCATTTTGACTCCGCCCCCAGCATGAGGGGAAGCTGGGAAGACTGAAAATCAGTGATGGTAGAGACCTTTTTTTTTCACCCAGATCAGACTGCAGCCCTAGCATAGGCTTCAGTCCCACCTCTAGCAGGGAGGAAGCTGGTGAGTCCTGCACCAGCCTCTCCGGGTAAATACAGGTGCATTTGGCTGGCACAGAATAGTCAGAAATCTACCAGGGCAACTGCCATCATTTTGGACCTACATGTCATAAACTGCTGCCCACACCTGCAGCTCCATCCCCGTCCCAGGTAGGGGAGAAAGGAGCATGAAGCCTCATCAGTCTCTCTGGGCCACTACAGTCAAGGCCTGCACAATTTGCATGAGTTGGATTATTCCACACACCTGTGGCTCTGTCCCTAGCCCTGGGCAAAGGAGAAAGTTGGGAGAAGCTTCCTCGGTCCCTGGGGCAATGAGGGCAGCTTGAGCCTCCACAGCTTGCAGCACCAACTACATTCTTGGCTCCTACTACACAACCAGGAAGAAAGAAAGGACAAGAAAGTCCTAAATTAAAGAGAGAAACTGCACCCACAATAAATATATCTAGTAAGCCAGATGCCAAGACACCAGCAAAAAATTACAGTCCAGACCAAGAAATAAAAAGATATGGCCCAGTTAAAGGAACAAGATAAGACTCCAGATGACATAGAGGAGTTAAGATAACTAATCACAGATGTTCAAACAAATCTCCTTAATAAATTCAATGAGATGGCTAAAGAGATTAAGGATATTAAGAAGACACTGGATAAGTACATAGAAGAATTTGAAAGCACACACAGAAAAACAGCAGATATTATGGGAATGAAAGGCACAATAAATGAAATTAAAAATACAACTGGAGTCATAATAGCAGTTTTGAGGAGGCAGAAGGATTGGTGAGCATGAAGAAATGGCCTCTGAAAGCAAACATACAAAAGAACAGATGAAAAAAAGAACGGAAAAAAATTGAACAAGTTCTCAGGGAGCTAAATGACAGCAAGACATGCAAACATACATGTCATGGGTGTCCCAGAAGGAGAAGAGAAGGGAAAAGGGGCAGAAAGAATATTTGAAGAAATAATGGTATGAAATTTCCCAACCCTAATGAAGGGCATAGATATCCATGTCCAAGAAGCACAACATACTCCCATCCGAATAAATCCGAATAGACCAAATCTGAGACACATACTAATCTGAATGTCAAATCAAAGACAGAGAATTCTGAGAGCAGCAAGAGAAAAGCAATGCATAACATGTAAGGGATACCCAATAAGATTAAGTGCCGATTTCTCATCAGAAACCATGGAGGCAAGAAGACAGTAGTGTGATATATTTAATATCACTGCAAGAGAAAAACTTCCAGCCAAGAATCTTATATCCAGCAAGACTGTCTTTCAAAAATGAGGGTGAGTTTAGAATATTCACAGATAAACAGCAACACTGGGAGAGTTTGTAACCAAGAGACCAGCTTTGCAGGAAATACTAAAGGGTGTGCTACAGTCTGAAAAGAAAAGACAGGAGAGAGAAGCTTGGAAGAGAGTCTAGAAATGAAGATTATATCAATAAAAGTAACTAAAAGTGTCAAAAGAGTGGTGAAAATAAAATATGACAGATAAAACCCAAATATTTTGGAATAAACTTAACAATATAAAGCACTTGTATTCAGAAAACTACAACTCATTGTTAAAAGAAATCAAAAAGACCTAAATAATTGGAAGATCATTCCATGCTCACAGATTGGAAGACTAAATACCATTAAGATGTCATTTCTATTCAAATTGACATACAATTTCAATGGAATCCCGGTAAGAATCCCACCAGCATTTTTTAAATAAATGGAAAACAGGATTAACAAATTTATTTGGAAGGGTAAGTTATCCTGAATAGCCAGAAACATCTTAAAAAGGAAAAGCAAAGTTGGAGGACTCTCACTTCCGGACTTTAAATCATATTACATAGCTACAGTGGTAAAAACAGCATGGTACTGGCATAAAGACAGACACACAGATCAATGGAACCGAACTGATGGTTCAAAAACAGACCCTCACATCTATGGTCAAGTGATTTTGCCAAGCCTGTCAAACCCACCCTGCTTGGGCAGAACAGTCCATCCCACAAATGGTGCTTAGAGAACTGAATATCCACAGCCAAAAGATGGAAAAAGGGCACCTAACTCATACCTTATACAAAAATTAACTCAAAATGATCAAAAACCTAAATATAAAAGAACCATAAAACTTCTAGAAGAAAATGTAGGAAAATATCTTCAAGACCTGGTGGTTGGTGGTGGATTCTTAAAGGAGGTAAGGAGGACTGAGACGGACTACTGATGTTTAACGTATATAGAAGTTTTAATTAACTTAACTGTAAAAGTGTGGAAATGTATAGAGTTCATGGTAACACATTACAGTGACTAACAGTTGGTTCTTAAGTGGGAATGTGGCTGAAAGGGTAGCCTAGAGATGTAAATGCCAAATGAAAGAAAGCTAGAGAATAATCTAGGTACTGCCTGACACAGTAAACCCAGAGGTGGATGAGAATCATGGTTGATGGTACAGATTCAAGAGTGTCTTTTGTGAGCTAGAGCAGACATACATCACTATTGCAGGGTGGTATGAATGTGAAGAACCATGTGGAAAATACAACCGGAGTGACCTATGGACTGTGGCTAGCAGTAATAACGTAATATTCATGCATCCATGCCAAAGATATACTGTGTTGATAATGGGAGAGTATGGAAAAAGTGTGCCAAATGTACGCCATGGACCTGGTAATGGTCTGATGATATTATCTCATAATCTGTAACAAACGTTCTACCATGGTGTGGTGTGTTGATAGAGGGGTGTTGTATGGGAATTCTGCACATGTACATGATTGTTTTGTAAGTTTACAACTTCTGTCATAAAAAATATATTTAAAAAATAATAGGGTGGGTTGGGGGGAAAATATACCAAATGTAAGATAAAAACTACAGTTAGTAGTAAGATTTTGACAATATTCTTTCATAATTTGTAACAAATGTCTCACAACAATGCAAGGTGTTGGTGGTGGGTTGATGTATGGGACCTCTGTATGATGTTATGCATGTTTGCTTTGTAAGTTCACAACTTTTACTATACACCTATTGTTTATGTGTGTTCATGTAAAATGATATAGTAGTAGTAGTAGTAGTAATAATTATAATAATAATAATAATAATAATAATAACAGGCTTGGTTGGAAAAATACATCAAATGTAAGGTACTTTGGTTAGTAGTAATATTGAGGATGCTCTTTAATTATCAGTTAAAAATGTTTCACAACAATGCAAGGTATTGGTGGTAGGGTGAGGTGAGGTATTAGAGCCCTGTATGATGTTATGTATTTTTGTTTTATAAGTTCACAACTATTACTATACACTTACTGTTTATGTATGTTTGAGTGCTATACTTCAATAAATTAGTTTATATACACACACACACACACACACACACACACACAAAATGATGGAGAGGGAAGCCGATGTGGCTCAAGCGATTGGGCTCCCATCTACCATATAGGAAGTCCAGGGTTTGATTCCTGGGGCCTCCTGGTGAAAGGCAAACTGGCCTGCGCGGAGAGCTGGCCCAAGCAGAGATGTGGCCCACACAGAGTGCTGGTCTGTGCCGAGAGCTGGTGCAGCAAGATGACGCAACAAAAAGAGACACAGAAGAGAGGCAGTAAGAGACACAGCAGACCAGGGAGCTGAGGTGGTGCAAGAGACTGAGCGCCTCTCTCCACTCTGGAAGGTCCTGGGATTGGTTCCCGGTGCTGCCTAAAGAGACGACAAGCAGACACAGAAGAACACACAGATAGC
>JAQZBX010049537.1:0-19903 GCA_029593785.1 Cabassous unicinctus
ACAATAAGTGACTACATGTATGAGAGAACTTCAAATTATAGGATACTGCCACCCTGGAAAATAATATTAAGTGTTTTGAATTAGGGAACTCAAGTCAAATTGTTCTCTTTGTATTCACCTTTCTGTAATGTCTGCACAAATTGAAAAAATGATTAAAATATGTACACAATCACAGAATTAAGGACACAATAATGATACAGAAAACAACGTATGGTATCAAGTTGAGATGACCATGCCATTTTATCAGCAACTTAATAGATGCCTATATCTTGAAAGAGCTTCAAGTTCCTGGATAATGTCACCTGTAAGATAATATTGTGTCTTTTAATTTAGAGAAACTTACTCTTTTAAATGTTCTATTTACATTCCCTCTCAGACAAGTGTCTTGGATGAGTGATAAAGTGAAGAGAACTGATACTCCACTGAGGAATGAAGAGAAAATAAGGGTATGATGCTTAGACCTGTGCTAAAGTTGGAAACTGAGAATAGTTGCTTACCTCCTTGAAAATGTGACTGCTAAAACTATGTCCTTCAACACAGAATATTTTAGGAAGCTTTTATTTTCTGCTGGAGCTTTGGGTGGAAAATCGCATGCCATGCTCATTACAGTCAAGCTTTATGCATGATGAAGTACAAAGAATCAGTAGAGTGGAATGTGATGTAGCAATAGATGGTAATTGATATTTCCTTCAGTATACCAGACATTGCCTATTATATGTGAGATACTTTTCCCCAAAATGAGATATAATAGCATAGCTTCTCAAGATGGAAATAGGTTTATTACCTAAATCTCATGGGCTGAGCCTTCATTCTAATTCATAAATTATCTATCTATCTATTATCTCAGAAATGAAACCCAGGTATGTTGCCTTTGTATATTAGATCTGTACCAAGAAAAATTCTGTTTTAGGGAGCCTATGATTATTCATTTTATCCTTCATTCTACAATTGGTCAAATGACAGGTTGGGCCCATAAGGCTAAGTGTTTATTATTCATTTGATATGAAAGTAGTGAATGTATATCATGAGTTTTATGTTACCCAAAAGTAATAATCCCAGTAAAAGTTTGATGTGTGATCATATTCCTCTAATGCCTAATAGTCTTATATTTCCAATATTTGAAAAATTTAATACTCCATATGCAGCTTTTTAAAGTGATTTGAACCTACCTGTATCATCTTTACCAATGTTTCCTTGTAAAACACATCACTGTCAATTTTATATTCAAGTGTCACTATTAGAATGGTTGGAGGTTACATTTCTAGACATTCATACTCACTAATATGACATTATTTGTAATAATTTATATTTGAAATTCAATTTTATCTAGAATTATCGATAGAAGTCGCCTCCATATATTTGAATATGTATATCTATTGTATTCCCATACATAGGGGTTGATAAAACCTGGTATTGTTCTATTGTCCTGTATCTTCATTGATACACAGTTCATTGAGCTATTGTTCTGTATCTTCATCTTTTTTATTTCTATCTAAAACGTGATATTCAATATTATGATTCTGAGCTTGTGCCTTGATATTTTTGAGTGTGTGTTTTTAATTTATATGTCAGCATGAGATAATCTAAATCAAAGGTGTAACTTACATTTTCCTGTTGAATATTTTCTAGGATTTTAAAAATATAATAATCCTTAATATCATTTCTATCTCAGAAGCAGGACAGACTTTTACATCTACATGTTTTCAACATTTTTACCTTATGTCTATATAATAAAAATTTTCTTCAATCTTTTTTTACATCCTAAGAGATTTAATGCTTGAATATGTGCACATACAAATATATATATTTTGTTAGCTATTATTAGTATCAGATTTAGTTTTCTCACAGTAAAGATTCAAAATCATTCTTTATGTGTAAACACACACATGCATGCATACATATATAATTTCATGCTATTGTCAATTATTTTTTAAAAAATTTCATTTCTATTTGTTCTTGCTAGTTTATACATGTTTGATATTTTCTAATTGAATTTTGCATAAAATTGCCTTCTCCATACCTACTGAATAGTATTTTCATTTTATGTATGTAATAGTTTTTATCTTTAACATTTACAATGTTATCTGCTGCTATCAGCTGTTTTGTTGCTTCTTTTAGAACTCTCCTGCACTGTATTTTATTTTTCTCACCTCACTATGTTGATTAATAAAAGTTGTTAGGGTGATCTTATTTGTCTGATGATTTATCAGTAGATTCTTCCACAGTGTATGTTTTAAATTCTATGATATTTGACTTTGGAGAATTTCTTTTTGCTTACTACATTTTCTTATAGTGAAGATTTGACAGTTGTAGTCTTTGCTAAATTTTCCATCACTAATGAATATATAATTGTAATGAGTTCTCACTCTATGGAAATGATCCCATAATATTTATCCTTTAAACTCTAATATGGATTGTCATATTTAATATTTTAGTTTTCAGTAAAATACATTTATGTGATAATAAAATGAGTCCATGATATATTGCATTTCTTACATCACTCTAAGTAATTTTCTGGAAATTTGAAAAGGATATTTTTTGAAATGCTTAATTTCTTTAACATATCTCCTTTTATTTTATTTAATTCCATTATTCCAACCCTCTTTCCCCCACATCTTTCTGTCTTCCATTTCTAATTTGTAATGGAGTTAAAGAAATAAAAAGGAATCAAATAGGAAAGGAAGAAGGAAAACTTTCACCCTTTGCTTATGACATGACCCTATATCAAGAAAATCCTGTAAAATCCACAAAAAAGGTACTATAATTAATATGAGTCTAGCAAAATGTTGGGATACAAGATTAATATGCAGAAACAAAAACAATAGTGCTTCTATACACTACTGATGTGCTATCTAAGGAGGAAATAAGAAAAAAATCTTCCATTTATAATAGTGACTAAAAGAACCAAATATTTAGGGATAAACTTAACTCTGGACATAATATACATGTATTCAGAAAACTACAAAAAGTTGATAAAACAAACTGAAGAAGACTTAAATAAATGGAAAGATATTCTATGATCATGGATTAGAAGGCTAAATAACATTAAGATGCCAATTCTACCAAAACTGATTTATAGATTCATTGTAATCCCAATAAATAGCCCAAAGCCTTTTCTGCAGAAATGGAAAAGCTAATTAACAAAATTATTTTAATGGGTAAGTAGCCTTGAATCACCAAAAATATTTTTAAAAAGAAAAACTTGGAAGAATCTCACTTCCTCACTTTAAAGCATATAACTTAGCTCCAGTTATAAACAACAGAATCGTACTGACATAAATACAGACAGATTGACCATTGGGACCAAATCAAGTATTCAGAAATAGATAATGACATCTCCAATTAAAGAATTTTTGACACAACTATCAAGCCCTGACAACTGGGCCAGAACTCTCTATTCAACATATGGTGCTGGTAGAACTGGATATCCATATCCAAAAGAAAGAAAGAAGACCCCTATCTCACACCTTCTACAAAAACTAAATGAAAATAGATCAAGGAACTAAATATAAAATTGACAAGCATGAAACTCTTAGAAGAAAATGTAGAAAAACAGCTTCAAAATCTTGTCATCGACAGTAGTTTCTAAAACCTTACCACCAAAGCACTAGCAACAAAAGAAAAAAAATAGATTAAAAGGGACCTCCTCAAAATTAAACACTTTTGTACCTCAAAAGACTTTGTCCAAAGTGTGAGAAAGCAGCTGACAAAATGGGAGAAAATATTTGGCAATCACTTATCCAATAAGGGGTTAATATCCATGATATATAAAGAGATCATATAACTCAACAATAAATACAAACTACCCGATTTAAAAATAGACAAAAGACTTGAAATAACAATTGTCCCATGAAGAAATACAAATGGTGAATAAATGCATGAAAAAAATGTTGAACATCACTATCAATTAGGGAAATGCAAATCAAAACTACAATGAGATATCTTTTCATACCTATTAGATTGGACACTAGCAAAAAGTGAAAAAACTAAGTTTTGGAGAGGATATGGAGAAATAGGGATGCTTATTCACTTTTGATGTGAATGAAGAATGGTATAGCCACTGTGGAAGACTCTTTGGCAGTTCGTAAGGAAGATGAATATAGACTTGCCATGTGACCCAGCAATACTATTATTAGGTATGTACCCAGAAGAACCAAGAGCAGTGATATGAACAGACATTTGCACCCTAACATTCATACCAGTGTTATTCATGATTGCCAATAGTCAGAAACAACCCAGGTGTACATCAACTGTTGAATGGATAAACAAATTGTGGTATATACACATGATGGTATATTATGCATTGGTCAGAAGAAATGAAGTTGTGAAACATATAACAACATGAATGAACCTGGAGGATATTATGTTGAGTGAAGCAAGCCAGACACAAAAGGACAAATACTGTATGATTGTGCTATTATGAACTAAATATATTATGTAAACTCATGGAATTAATAATTAGAATATAGGTCACCAGAAAATAGACTGATGGTAAAGAATGGAAAGCTGATGGTTAATTTGTGCAGAACTGGTAAAAAAGAACATTTATAAATCTTTAGACGTGAATAGAAATGGTGAAAGCACATCATAGTGTTTATGACTAGCACAGCTATTGTATGGGCACAACAGTGGTTAACAGGTTAAGTGTAAAGGCATGTGTATTAAGAGAAGGAAAGTTTAAAAATGTAACATGGGACTGTATAACATAGTGAATCCTTATGGAAATTTTGAGAATGGGTGATAATTATTTTTGTTTCAAGATTTATTTTTTTAATTTATTTATCTCCCCCTTGCTGCTTGTGCTCACTGTGTCCATTTGCTTTGCGTTTTTCAGTGTCTGCTTGTCTCCCCTTGTTGTGTCACCTTCCTGTACCAGCTCACCGCACTGCACAGACCATCAGCTCACCAAGCCATGCCAGCCTGCCTTTAGCAGAAAGCCCTGGCAATCGAACCCACGGTCTCCCATATGGTAAATGGGAGCCCAACTAATTGAGCCAGAGCCGCTTACCTGATATTTCTCATGTAAGAAATTTTCTACAAAATATAAATACAAATAAACTAGAGAGATGGAAAAAGAACAGCAGCTATGGACGACAGGGGAAGCATAGAGAAATTGAGAGGTGAGAGTTGTTTTTTTGCATTTATTTGTTTATTTTTATTATTATTCAAATAATCAAAATTCTATAAAAATGAATGAAGTGATGGATATACAACTATGTGATTATACTGAATACCATTGATTGTACACTTTGGATGGATTTATGCTTTATTTAAATGTATATATATATAGAAACCCCAAATAATGAAACAGATATTGGCATGTTGGAGAGCAGAAATATATGTTTCTCTGATCTATTAATAGACTTCACTGCACAACATTTAATAATGAATAAAACATCTAGATAGAAGAATGATAATGAAAGGGAAACCTGAAAAATACTATAAACAATCAAGTGATAACACATATATTAAAAAGACTTCAGCCAACAATTTCAAAACACGCACTCTTCTCTTCAGCACACATGGGTGTTTCTTCAAAATAGACCATATGCTAGGTCACAAAACATGACAATGAATTGAACAAGATTAAAATCATAAAAGGAGTCTTCTCTGACAACACTGAAATGATGCTAGAAATCAATAGCTTAGGGATAATTGGAAAATTCACTGATATATGAAAGCTTAAAGTTGCCCTCTTAAACTACCAATAATTCAAGGATAAATTCACAAAGGCAGTTAGGAAATATCTTGTGGCAAGTAAGCCAAAACAAAACATAACAAATCTTATAGATGCAGCAAAAGCAGTGCTGGGAAGAAAATTTCTACCTCTGACTTCTTACAACTAATGAAGGAGAAAAATCTCAAACATGGAATCTAAACTCATAACTTGATCTTCTAGAAATAGAAGAATATAATAAATCCAAGGAGAGTAGCTGGAATTAAATAACAAAGATTATAGTGGAATAAAGGAAATAGAAAATAAAACACAATCGAGAGGATCAGTGATACCAAAAGTGCTTTCTTTGTGTATAGCAGTAAAATCAACATAACTTTAGTTAGTTTGAGAAAGACAAAAAGAGAAATTATAGAAACAACTAACTGCTGAAATGAAAGGAGGGACATTTCCATAGATTCCACAGAAATAAAATGGAGTATAAGAGGACACTATGATCAATGTGGCCTAAGAAAATAGAAAAGGAAACTAGAGGAAATGAATAAATTTCTGGAAACATGTAAAATACTTAAACCAAATAAAGAAGAAACAGAAGATCTCAGCAAACCAAAAACAAAATGATCAAGTCAATAATCAAAACCTTACAACAAAGAATATCACAGAACCAGATGGGCTCACTGGAATATCCTGCTCATATTCCTCTACAAAATTGAATTGGAAGGAACAATTATTCTATGTGGTAGCATCAAACTACTACAAACTACTACAAAAGCTACAAACTACTCCAAAAGCCAGATAAATATAGCACAATAAAATTATAGTCCAACATGTTTTATAAATATTGGTGCATGAATACTCAACAAAATTCTAGTAAACAAAATTCAACACCATGTTAAAAGAAATATACATCATAATCAAGTAAGATTTATCCCAAGAATATAATGGTGGTTCAATATAGGAAAATCAATTTATGTAACACACCACATTTAAAAAATAAAGTAAAAAAAAATACAAAAACAAAAACAAAATGAAAACATGACCTTCTAACTTGATGCAGAAAATTCATTTGGCAAAATCCAACACCCTTTTGTAATAACACCAAAAATACTATGAAATGGTAGGAAATTAGATCAAATCATATATGAAAATCCTAGAGCTAACATCATATTCAGGGACAAGATAAAGATGTTCACTCTCACCAATATTATTCAATATGGTCGTGTACATTCTAGTCAGAGTGAATAATGAAGATAACAGCAACAACAAAAAAGCACCTTTCCCTTGTTTGATGATAACATAAGCCTATACTTAGACAATTCCGAAGAATCCACAATGAAACTAAGCCAATAACTAATTCAACAAAGTGGATGGTTCAAATCAACACAAAAATCAGTGAAATTAGTAATGAATAATTTTAAGAGGAAATCAAGAATAAAATTCAATATACAAGACAAAGTTTAAAAAAATAAATAACCAGGATTAATTTTAGCCAAGGTTTTTAAAGGACTTATCTGCAAAAACCATTGCCAAAAAGGTTTTAAAAAGACATAAATAAATGGAAGACTATTACATGTTCATGTATTTTAAAAATTAAATAACCAGGATTAATTTTTCCCAAAGCTGTAAAGGATTTCTATGCAGAAAACATTGTCAAAAGTCTTCCAAAAGACATAAATAAATGAAAGAATATTCCATGTTTACATATTTGAAGACTAAATATTTTTAAGCTGTCAATTCTACCAAAAGCTATTAACAGATTCAATGCAATCCAACTCAAAATTCTGTCAGATATCTTAGCAAAAATGGAAAAGCCAATAAGCGAATTTGCATCGTAGGGTACATGGCCCAAATAACCTAAAACGTCTTGAAGAAGAAGAAGAAGAATGTTAGAGCATTAAGATTTCCAATTTAAATTTTATTATAATATTTTAGTAATCAGAATATCACTACACTGGTACAAGGGAATACATATAAACTAATAGAATTGGATTGTGATTTCAAAATAGACCTTTATGTCTATAGTCAACAGTGATGGAGACTAGTCTCTTCCCAATATACCATATTGGGAAAATTGGCTAACTATATGCAAAAGAATGAATGTGGAACTCTACCTCTAGCCACATACAAATATTCACTAACAATGGATCAAATACCTAAATAAAATAACTAAAACTATGAATCTCTTGCAGATTAAATTATGCACACCAAATACTTATTTTTAATATTAATCCATTTCTGCAGTTGTGAATCCATTTTAATAGGACCTTTTAGTTAAAGAGTAGTCAATTGGATGACTTTGGGCTATAATCCAATTACCTCCATCTTTTATAAGCAGTTGAAACTTGAATATACAGAGAAAGGCAAAGTAGAAGATGGAAATCAATAGACCCAGGAACAGAAAGGTGGATAACTATGTCATGTGCATTACCATGTGTGGCAGTCTTATATTGTTTATGAATCCAAAAAATATATATTAGATTATGTTTGTAAACTAGTTTGTTCCTCTGGGTGTATTAGATGGTATTAAATTCAGAGGTTTCACTTTTACTAGATTAAATAATGATTAAGGCTTTCATTGGGCCATGTCAGTAGGACATTGAGTCTTACCGACTTGGTGGGTGGGGACTCACACTAAAATGACATGGCAGAGGAGTTAGTAGGAGTTTTTTTTATGCTGGAGCCCAGGGAAGTAAATAGACAGGAAAAGAACACAGAGGGATAGAGATGGCTCCATATACACAACAGAGACCCCGGGAAGAGAGAAAGACTGATAGTCTACAGCTGTCATTGTAGAGGGAGCACAGCAACTGAGCCTGGAGAGAGATGAGCCCCGGGAGAGAGACAAGACTTATCCCAGCCTACACCTGAGATTAGAAGAAGATGGAACCATGAAGTCTTTAGAGGAAGAGGAAGCCTGAACCCTTGCAGATGTTGGCAGCTATCTTGCTCCAACATGTGGCAACAGACTTTGGTGAGGGAAATAACTTATGCTTTATGAACTGGTAACTATAAGCTTCTACCCCCAATAAATACTTTTTATAGAAGCCAATAGATATCTGGTATTTTGCATCAGCACCCCTTTGTCTGACTAATACAGAATTTGTTATTGGAGAGTGGGGTCATGCTTTTGCAAATACCAAAATGCTGGAATGGTTTTATAAATGGGTAAGGAGTATTTTTTGGAGGAATTGTGAGATGCTTGATGGAAAAGGCCTAGACTGCTTTGAAGAAATTGTTGGTTGTAATACGGAGCCTAAAGTTATTTTTGATAAGGCCTTAGAGGGAAATAACTGTGAGATGTTTGATAGAAAAGGCCTAGAGTGCTTTGAAGAGACTGTTGATAGGAATATGGACACTAAAGAAACTTTTTATGAGGCTATAGAAGTATGCGATGAAAATATTATTGGAAACTGGAGGAAACACAATCAGTGTTTTAAAATTGCAGAGAACTTAGCAAGATTAACTCCTAATGTTTTATGGAAGGCAGAATGTGCAAATGGCAAGCCTGGGCAATTAGCTGAAGAACTTTCAAAAGTAAACTTGGAGAATGTGGCCTGGCTTCTCCTTGCAGCTTATAGCAAAATGCTAGAAGAGAAAGATAAGCTGAGGACTGAACTCTTGGGCCCAAAGAAACCAGAAACTGATTCCAGAAATTCCAAGCCTCAGGAAATCAAGCCCCCTGATGATAGTGCCCCATTTCAGGACTTAACTATACTTGGAAATTGTAAATCAGGATTGAAAATGCAGTATCTAGGAAAGACTTCTGAAAGTCTTACTGTCAGATGGCTTTAGCTCCCTGCATGCTAAACCAAAAAATTTTTGAGATTGCTGTATGAACAAAATTGCTGTCAGCCTGGAATAAAAGGGACATGGAAGGGAGAGATTGAAAGGGAAAGAGTTTTAAGAGGAAAACCATGGAAGCTGATATCTGGAATTAAGACAGCACCTAGAGCCAAGAGAGGTTCCTCACCCATGTGCACAGAGAAGATGAGTTTGCCCCAGCAGTTGAAGAGGGTGGATGTTTCCATCTGCAGTTCAGGGAGATTTTTGCTACCCCAGGGTGCAGAGAACATAGAGCACATTCCCCAAGGATTAGTGAGGTTAAGGTGGGCCTGTCCTCCATGGATTAGGGAAGGCCAGGCCACCAACTCATTGCTCTGTGAGGGTTGGGCCTGTATGCCAAATGGTAGGGAGGATGTTGTCATCTGTTCACTGTACTAGGGGGCTTAAGAATTTGCCCCAGAAGCCAGGGGTGGTTTTGCCATCATACCAAGGTACTTGGATGGTGACGTCTGGAGTCAGTAGCCACCAGGATGTTGATGAGGGTGGAACAAAGAAAATAGCTTTTGGGCAAGCCTGTGGAAAGAGTGGATCCTCATAAGTTCCCAAGGAGAAGAAACCATTATCTTGAGAATGACTCTCAGATTTTGAAATTGAATGAAGTATGCTCTGCAGGTTTACTGAACTGTAGAGGACACATGCCTCATGTTCTCTCCCTAATTTCTCCTTACAGAAACACAAATATTTATTCTTAGTCTGTCCCTTTGTATATTAAAAGCAGATAATTTTTTTTTGTAAGCTTCAGAGGTCTACAGACAGATACAAATTTTCCCACAACCAACTGTATTTCTATAACCTGATTATTATATGATTTTGTACTTAGCATTGTTACTGCTTTAAGGTTTTTTGAATACTGTAATGTCTTTTTGCAATTCAGAGGGTGGAGTGTAACAGTTTGATATATTTTATGAATTCCAAAAATAGATATTAGATAATGTTTGTAAATTGGTCTGATCCTCTGGATATATTAGATTGTAGTAAATTCAGAGGTTTCACCTTCGCTTGATTAAATAATGATTAAGGCTTTGATTGGACCACAACAGTAGGCCATTGAGTCCCTGCTCCCTTGGTAGGTGGGTACTCACTGTAAAATAACACAGCTGAGGAGTTACTAGGAGTTTTTTGATGCTGGAGGCCCAGGAAGTAAATACACAGAAGAGCACAGAGCAATAGAGATGGCTCCATAGACATAGCAGCAGCCCTGGGAAGAGAGAGAGCCTAATAGTCTATAGCTGACCTTGTTGAGAGAACAGGGCACTTGAACCCAGAGAGAGATGAGCCCCAGGAGAGAGAAAGAGACTTATCCCAGCCTACAGCTGGGATTAGAAGAAGATGGGACCATGAAGCCCTAAGAGGATGAAGAAGGTTGAACCCTTGCAGACATTGGCAGCCATCTTGCTCCAGCATGTGACATCAGACTTTGGTGGAGGAAGTAAGTTATGCTTTATGGCCTGATAAACTGTAAGCTTCTACCCAAAATAAATACCCTTTCATAAAAGCCAACAGATTTCTGGTATTTTACTTCAGCATCTCTTTGCCTGACCAATACACCATGTGCCAGAAAAGTCAAGTATTGAGGATCACTGGCAACCAGACCAAGAACACCCCAGTCTTCAGGTAGAAAGAATCAACTTTCTAATGCCTTGACTTTGGACTTGTGCCAGCCTTAAAACTGTGACCAAATAAAATCCCGTTGTTTAATCCAAGCCATTTTATGGTACTTGCTTTAAAAGGCAGGAAACTAAGATAAACTCCTGGCGGGAAACATAGAGAAGCCTCTATAGGATCTTCTGTTAGGGAATATTTCCTTTGCAATTTTACCAAAAACCAAAAGAAAAAGAAAAAAAATAGAAAAATGGGAATTCAGCAAAATTAAAAAAGAAAAAATATCCATCAAAGTACTTTATCATACATGTAAAGAAAAATATACAGAATGATATAAATATTTAGAAATTATTCATCAAAAGGTGTATTATCTAGATTGTATGAAGAAGTCTTAACAAAAGAAGACATAAAACCCAATTAAATAATGGGCAAAACTAGAGTAGATTTTTCTCCAAAGAAAATAGATAAATGGTCAATAAGCACATGAAAAAATGCAAAACATCAATATCATTAGGAAAATGCCAATCAAATATACAATGAGATAATATTCATACCCATTAGAATGCTTACTATGAAAAACAGAAAATAACAAGTGTTGGAGATGATGTGGAGAAATTGTACACTTGTTCATTGTTGGTGAGAAAGTGAAAGGATGCTGGTGCACCTGCTGTGGAAATGAAAGCTATGTTTATCACCTGGCAAACCCACTTCCAGATGAATACCCTAAAGAATTTAAATCAGAGACTTCAACAGATACTTTCACATCAATGTTCATAGTGGCACTATCCAAAATTGGCAAAAATGGAAGCAACCCAAATGTCCTTCTTTACATGAATGTATAAGCTAAAGGCAGAAAATACTTAAAAAGGAATATTATTCCAACACAAACAGGAATAAAGTTCTCATACATGCAACAAAATGCAAGAATGTGAAGGCATGATGTTGATTAAAATAAGCAAGACTCAAAGGACAAATATTCTATGATAACACTGGTAAAAAAAAAATACTTAGAATATGCAAATTCATAGATTCAGAAACTACAATCTAGGTTACCAAGGCCTGGGTTGGGGATAGGAATTGGAGAATCAATGCTTAGTTGCTACAGAGTTTCTGTTCGGGATGAGGGACAAGTTTTGCTAATGGACGTGGTGATGGTATCACAGAAAGATGACAATTACCACCACTGACCAGGAGCAATTAAGACTGACAGGGAACAGGGACACCTTTCAACAAAGCCCTTCACATCAACATTTCCCGTGAGGAGCACTGGGTAACTGTGATATTGGGGGAAAAAAACTGACAGACTTTCTGGCAGACACCAGAGCAACTTGGTCTGCTTTAAATGAAAAAAAGAAGTGTCTCTGCAAAGTCTGTGGCTAATCCTGTGGTGTCTGGGGCCTGTAGACTTTCCCCCAACTTCTTAAGTGTCAGCCATGGGGCAATAATTTAAAGTAGAGCTTCCTTTATACACCTGAATGCCCTCTGCTGCTCCTAGGACAGGATCTGTTAACCAAACTAAACACTCAGATGAGTTTATCTTCAGAAAGAATAAACATTGACGTTTCTCCGGATCATACCTGAGCTCTTCACGCTCCGTGCTACACTTAGATGAAGAGAACCAACTTGAGATCCCAGAAGATATCCTGTGGAAAGTAGACCAGAGGTATGGGCTGATAGGATTCTGGGGAAAACCTGGGCTGCTGAACCAAAGCAAAATGTCACCCTGATACAAAAGCAGTGCTTCTTGAAAAGAGAGGCCAGGGAATGTATAGAGTGATTATTAGAAGATTTTCTCGGTATCAGTAAATTCAACCCAGCTAATCTCCATAAAATACTCCTATTATGCCTTTTCAAAAGTCTGATACTAAAGAAAATGGTTTGGTGAAAGGCTTGAGGGCAATTCTTCAAATAGTAAAAGGCATTCCCAGGTAGTGCCAAACACTTATATGTTACTAAACACCTTATCTCACAATTTCTATTGGTTCACAGTATTGGGCATTAAAGATTCCATGTACTGTGTCCCTCTGCACACAGAATCCCAAGTATTATTTGCTTTTGAATGGGAGGATCCAAAAACCAAGCTACAGCAACAAGATTGTTGGACTGTGCTCTCCCAGGGATTGAAAGAAATCCTCCCCTGACTTTATTTGGAGAAACTCTAGTTAGAGATTTAAGAGCACTTCAGCTCCAAGAAGGAATTTTACTACAATATGTAGATGACATCCTGATTGCCATAACCACCAAGGAAGTTTCATATCAGAATTGTGCCCTAACTCTGAACTTTCTGGAAGACTAAGAATACAAGGTCTCTACAAAAAAAGCCTGAGTCTCAAGGGCTTCTGTGAAAAATCAAGGACTTGAGCTATTTAAATGACAATGGAATTTGTTGCCAAACAAGAGAGAAGCATTAGCTAGAGTAGCCGGACCAACCAACCGGAGAGAGCTTGAGGGTTCCTTAGGAATGGCCAGGTTTTGCCATATCTGGATTCCAAATTTTGGACTTATTGCCAAACCTCTATACCAGGCCCTTAAAGGAAAAGAAAATGAGCCCTTAAATTGGACTGCTGAACGTCAGCAGGCATTTCATGCTATTAAAAAAACAACTTTAAATAGCCGCTGCACTTGGTCTCCCAGACATAAAAAAACCTTTCAATCTATTTGTGCACAAGTGGAAGGGAATAAGCCCGGGGCATTACCCCAAAACTTAAGAAACATGAAAAGGCCTTTTGTCTACTTCTTTTTAGATATAGTGTCCCAAGGATTGCCAGTATGCCTCCAAGCAATGGCTTCTTCTTAAGACCTGTTGTCTAAAGCAAAAAAATTTTACTTTGGGACATCCACTGTTTAATATCCCTCCTTGAACAAAAAAGAGGATATTAGCTCATTTCTGGGAGGCTAGGCAAGTACCAGGCTATAACAGAGAATCCAAATGTTAAATGGAAAGCAGTTTTCTCTTTAAACCTTGCTACACTATTTCCCAATACACAAGAAGAATGTATCCATGCTTGTATAAAAATAATTGGAGAACTCTATTCTAGCCAACCTGGCCTCACAGACCAACCCTTGGAGAATCCAGATGTTCACCAATGGAAGCAGCTTCATGCACCAAGACTCTTAAGAGCTGGGTATGCTGTAATAGCACTCCAGGAAATTCTAGATGTGAATGCGCTTCCTGCAGGTACATCTGCTCAGAAGGCAGAATTCATAGCCCTCACCAGAGCCTTACATTTGGGAAATAATAATACAGTCGCTGTATATACCAACTCAAAATATGTCTTTTCAGTAGCCCTTGCCCATGGAGCCATCGGGAAAGAAAAGAGATTATTCACTTCAGGTAAGAAAGAAACTAAGCATGCAGAAGTCATATTAGTCCTGTTAGAAGCCATTGTGTTGCCACAAGAAATAGCAATTGTCCATTGTCCAGGACATCAGAAAAAATGATAGCCTGATAGCAAAAGGAAATAATTTAGCAATAAATTATTATTACTATTATTATTAATTTAGCAAATAATTTAGAGCAGCAAATCCCAAAAACCACACAATACTATATTGGTCCTGATACCCAGCATGGACTTAGAGTCATTTAAATCCCGATATTCAACAGGAGAATTGGACAAGGCTAAAGAATGGGGGTCTGCATAAGCCCAGAAAAGTCCATTAAGGAGATCTACAGAGAAAAAAAAAAAGGATGGCTTTAAAATGAAGAAGGGATTATACAAGTGCTTTATATTTAATGGAAGAAATCACCATACATTTACAACTAACATCTCATTATGGAAGGGACTCCATGTACCAGTGACTATGAAAGTTCATAGTTGGCCAAAACAAGCAGAATTGGTCCAGTTACTTAATTCCAAAGTTGGTCCAGAATTACTTAATCTCTTCTAAAAAGAACACCAAAACAGGGCACCCTTCTTCTGTTGAAGGAATTTAAGGAGAAAGAACAGAATAAGGAGACAACAAGCAAATACATTTTCCAATCAGGCCCAAGCCAGAGGACATTATAAATACCTAATAGTGTTTTCGGACAACTTCTCTGTATAGATAGAGACCTTTCCTTGTAAGACAGAAGACCTCCCATGTAACCAAGGTCCTGGCAAAAGAAATTATTCCCATTATTAGAATTCCCTATTCCATACAGGGTGATAATGGAGGGGCTTTTGGTGCTAATGTAGCCCAGAAAGTATCTAGAGCCCAAGGAATACATTGGAAGCTACACACTTCATGGAGGCCACAAGCCATAAGAATAAAAGAAAAGATGACTCATACCTTGAAGGAGACATTAGCAAAAATCTTCCAAGTAACTAAATTTACATGGGACAAAACATTGCCAGTTGTACTACTTAAGGTAAGAGTAGCCCCAAAAGTGAGCTCTAATTGAGTGCTTATAAAATGTTATATGGGAGACCTTTCCTTAAGAGTAAATTTGATTGTAATTTAAAAAACAATCATATTTTAAAAGAACTAGATACTGTAATGTATATGCAATATTTAAGAGCTACTTTACTGCTATTCACTAGATGCTTCTAGCCACCAATACATCCCACAAATGTATCCCTCTATTCCAAAATACAGGAGACTGGGTGCTTCTTAAAACCTGGAAAAACCATCATACAGATCTTTTGAGAGCCCCTACAAATTAGGGCCCTTGGAACTGTCTGTTTCTAAAGCTTGAAAAGCATTTTCATCTAAATTTTGTTCAGGTTAGGAGTTGTTTATGGGGCCAGATTAATTACTGTATCATTTACACTGTCATAGCAGAAGACAAAATCTGATGTGACCGAAGACTTTAAATGTCTTCTGATTTTTAAAAGACAATATGGTTTTAAACAAAATCTCATTATATTTTCCCTACAATTGTTAACACTTTCTTTTATTCCTTTCATGGATTATTCTCCCTTTATTTTGCTTTTTAAGGATTGACTTTTTATCTTTCTTTTTGATAAATGTGATTCCATTTTATTTGCTTTTAATTCATTGTTTTCCTAGTTTTATTATTTTATTTCTCTTATTTTTTAAGGGAAATTCAGTGGTTTTATTCTAGCACCTAGAGATAAAAGATTACTTTTTAAATTCTTTAACTATTAATAATACAGGAATTACCCATTTTCATTAATCATCGTCTTCCCACTTTTAAATGCAGTGCTATGCATTATTCATATTGGCATCTACTATATACATATACTAGAGTTAAATATTTAAGTTCTTATTTGACCAAAACCATAATAACGTTGCATTTTCAGTTTTGTTCCTAATTTTCAATTTGAAGGTTTTCATGGAGTATGTTTCAAATAATATTTTTTCCATTTTTAAAATTTTATCGATCTATATCATTCACACATGGTGGCCATATCTGTGAACCAGGCCAGTGCCCTGGCAGCTGCAGTAGGGCCTCACACGTGTCAAGGCAGCCTGGGATTCAGCCTTCTTCCCATTCCTGGTATCAGCCTTCAGCAAGTGTGGGAGCAGCAGCAGTAGAGGTGAAGACTTTCTGGTGTGTCACTCACCTCCCCCTTAGCCTGAACCAGGGAAGGCCTGGTGACCTCGGTCTTAGCTGGAGTGGGGGTCTACTGCCTGAGAATGGGAATTCTCTTCACCAGGATATGGAGACTATTCAATTACCAGGAGCACAAAGTTATCATTGTTGGGCTGGATAATGCAGGGAAAACTACCATCCTTTACCAGTTTTCTATGAGTGAAGTTGTGCATACATTCCCTAAGAGACAGTGATTAATAATATACCTCCCTAATGTGGGATGTTGGTGGTTGAGAATCTCTTCATTCTTCCTGGAACACTTAATTACACTAACACTGAGTTTGTAATAGTTGTTGTGGACAGAACAGACACAGAAAGGATTCCTCTAACTAGAGAAGAACTGAATAAAATGTTACCACATGAGGACCTAAGAAAAGCTGGTTTGCTGAAATTTGCTAATAGACAATGTGTTCAAGAATGTATGACTGTAGCAGAAATCTCCCATTTTTGAAACTAAGCTCTATTGAAGATCACCAATGGCATATCCAGGCATGTTTTGTTCTTACCATGAGGGATTGTGCCAAGGACATGAATGGATAATGTCAGGACTTAAGATTAGATTATCTCTACTGACTTCTTCTCATATACTTTTTGTAAACGAAGTGCTGGACTTTACCTGAAAGCTGCAAAAATTAATGGTTTGGATATATTCATAATAATATGGTATAAACTTTTTCTGTAAGAAAAAAATTAAGACCCCTCATTTGAAAAGAAAGATGAAGTCTCACCTTCCAATTTGCTTTCTTATTAGTTCCTTTCAAAGTAAGGTCTTAAAGCTGTGACTGAAATTTTTCTCATAGTGAACGCCCTCTCAGGACATTGTGTAGCCTGTTATAAGTATAAAGGTGGAGGCAGACATTGATAACCTGAAGAAATTTACTATCAGTGTAAACCTCCTTAGTTGAATGTTCTCTGTTCTAAGTCAAAATATAAATCAGCACAGATACTCAGTTTCCAATATTTTAAAGAATAATGTCACTTATGAAAAGTGTTTTGCGTATGACTTGTGTATATACCTATGAAGTGGCTTTGATTTACATCCTAAAGAAAAATAATGAGCAACACAAAAATTGGTAATATCCTTAGTTGTAACCATATGAGACAAGTACTGGCATTGATGTTAAGTGACATTTTGTGCTTTTCCCCTTTGGCTCTTTGTATTGTATTAACCAACCCCCAAATCACTGAGCTGCTCTTAAAAAAAAATAAATAAAGGAAGGAAGGAAGAAAGAAAAAGGGGGAAAAAAGCATGACATTGTGTTATTTTTGTTGTTGGTCAAGTCACATGGAAACATACTGCAATGGAATGGAACATATATCAGATTCTTGACTTAAGTATTACTAATGGATAGAATTGCACAGCAAATAATTATCAGATTAGTCCTTGTATAGGTCTATTTGCCATGTATATTACTGAATAAATTGTTGATCCACTAATCAGTCTGTCATTAATTGTAATTAAAATTATCAAGTAATTTTCTCAACATTAATTGAAAAGTGTTGTGTGAATCAGGACTATTCAGAGAAGTAACAGAATTGTATGTGTGCATTTAAATTAATTTTTAAAAAAATACACCACAGTTTAATATTTGGGGGATAGTTCAATAATTGTCATTCAGTTACCTAAATCTACAGAATTTATCTTATTTATCTATATAAAACACATTAAATCAGCTAGACACAATAGTAACAAAAAAACATAAAGAGAAATAAATTAAACTGTATGACATTACAAAGTAGTAGTTATATGTATGTGTGTATAACTACGTATGTATAAGACTATACATGCATATGTGTGTGTATATGTGTACATGCACACACATTTTAAAGTTAAATAAGTTGTTCTAGAAAATCAGTTTACCGCATAGATTCCTGGGAAGATAATGCTTAAAAAATAAGGCCATATTGGTGTTGATTTAAAATCAGCCAATGAGGAGATTCTTATTGAACTTAAGGTTTGGAGATAAAGATATTCTTTCTTTCCAGGTTAGCTGTTTCTCCCTACTTGTTTTCCTCTAATTTCTCTCCTGTTGATGTCCATATTAAACTTCCTTCTGCTCTTAAACAAGGCTGTTGTGTGAAGTGTCCAGAATCCTTATAGAGAAGGCCAAACCACAAATCCACAAGTCAGTGCAGCTGCTTTGGAGGAAATCATCAAGAAGGGCACTGCTCCCTCCCAGTGTACATGGAACTCTGGAGGAGGAGTCCTAACTCCTTGAGCAGCTGAAACACTCACTTTGGTCTTCATGAGATACTTCACTTGCAGGTGAGACTGCTGCTGCTGGTGAGCTGATGCCCCGTCCACCCAGCCTTCAGGATGGGAATGTGGTAGTGGCAGTCATTCTCAGTCAGCAGGTAGTTCTCCAGCCACTCCCTGAGGGGCTTCTCTGGACAGCAGACTTCAAAGTTGCTGGAGTTAAACTTGAACACTCTGATACCTATGCAAGTAGAAACATATCAATCTGCTCTAATCCACATATATCACTTACAGAATTCAGGTGATTTATTATGAAGCTCAAATGATCCATTTATATTTCCCTGGAAAACAGGAGTCTGAAAAGACTGGGGACAGACAACGTTTTTAATCTTCATTTGTTCGTATACATCAGTGACTTGATAAAGCATGATGAATTTTAAAAGTTTATAAAATTTATATTCCAGAATTGCATTGGCAAAAAGCATGTTGTACATACTGCCTCTCTTATGATAGTCTTTAATTCCACTAAATTCAGTCCACTGCGTTTTCAATAATCCTAAGTATTTACATAGTTTTCCAAACATGTTTTTCATGTTTTGGTCATGTTTCTCAAGACCAAAATTGTATTGCTGGATCCAATTACAACCTTGTGAAAACAGCAGTTTTCTGCAAGCTTAATTGTGTCTTTTTCTTTCATCCAGGATGGAAAAGGGAGGCCCTGGCTGAATATCTGAAATAACACTGATCTCAGAGCATCATAGTTATTTCTTTTTACTTGTTGAACACATTTAATATGATGTCACCAAAACAGATCCTCATAAGCTTTCTTCATCAGTTTGTCTGAGGCATCTCTCATTTCCATTCTCCTGCACAGTAACTGAGTAAATCAACTTCTGCTTCCACATTGAGGACACTTTTGAATTTTCTCTGCAGGTAGCCAATCCACCACTTCAGTGCTGCCCTAAATATAAACACAACCTTCTGAAGCGGCTGAGGCAGGCACCAGAGATGAAATTGCCAACATCACGGACCCCACACAGTATGGAAGGCT